>CAUYQG010015450.1:0-26929 GCA_963574415.1 Tarsius wallacei
TGCTTCCATGCCCGGCTGATTTTTTGATTTTTATTGTAGAGATGAGGTCTCGCCAAGTTGCCCAGGCAGGTCTCGAACCCGCGGGCTCAGACAATCCACTCACCTCAGCCTCCCAAAGCGCGGGATTACAGGCTGAGCCACCGAGCCCGGCTACGAGATGACATTTAAGCTGAGATGGGAAGGAATGAGCTCCCGGGCAGAACAGCAGAAGCCCACTGGGCAGAGGCAGGAAAGGGTAGTATATTTCAGGACCTAAAGGGGCAGTGTAGTTGGAATACAGCGAGCGAGGGAAGGAAAAAGGGGGTGAGATGGAGAAGTCTCAGGCCCAATGCTTGTCAGGGGACGTGTTGCACAAGGAGAGCCCGGCAGTAGCCATCAGCCAAGGTACACATTCCTTCAGCCCCGATGACCTCCGGCTCTCAGGCTTCCTGGGGTCTCTACTTTCTCCCCCGACCACTCTGTAGCCCCGATCACCCTTCTCCAGAGCACCATCAAGCCATGAATGTGTTCTAGAGCCACTGGGGAGAAGGAATGACTGAATTTCCTCCATTTCTTAAGCAGCTTGCTAAGTTAATAAAGTTTTAGTAATTGGCCCCAATCATGAACGCTTCTCACTTTGGTTAAAAAATATATTCCATTCTACTACAGGACTGGGTGTAATCCACAGAACACTTCTGATCCTTATTTCCAAGTGGCCTTCAGCCAGGCTACATGCTATAATGAAGATTTTGGACTTTTTTTCCTGTGTCAAGGACATCAGGGACAAATGAGAACTACATTAATGACCACTTCACACGCAAGAAGAATCCCAACCTTGTGACCACAGGGACTCTATCGGGTTTGGTTTACGTCAACAGCCACAGAAAGGGGCAGCTGTTATCCTTTCCTGGCACAGGTGCTGTTGAACTGTGTCCCCCAAAAGATACGTGAAGTCCTAACCCCTGGTATCTATGAATGTGACGTTTTTTGGAAGCAGGGTCTTTGGATGTAATCAAGTTAAGATGAGGTCATACTGGAGTAGACGGGGCCCTGATCCAGTGACTCCCTATAAGAGGGAGATTTAGACACAGAGACACACACTGGGAGAACACCTCTGAGGATGGAGGCAGAGACGGAGCGCCACGGCTACAAGCTGACAAATGCCAAGCATTGCTGGCAGCACCAGACACTGAGGAAAAGGCGTGGGGCATACCCTCCCCAAGAGCCTTCATAGAGAGCATGGCCACACAGCTTCCAGAACTAAGTGATGAAAGAACAAATTCCTGCTGTTGAAAGCCATCCAGTTTGTGATACTTTGTTACAATAGCCTTAGGACACTAACATAGGTACGTTTCTGTAGTCCACTAGTTACTTTTCCCAAAGTGAGAAAAAAAAAACAGGTTCTGAAATGAGTTAAGAATCCTGATAGAGCCACAGAAGGAGTTCCGATGTCATTTTGGTGGCAGATTTTTTAAAACTTCTGAAGCTGAAAGAGCTTTTTTAAAAGCAAACAAACAAACAAACAAAAAATAGTTATTGCATATCTGAATCACAAGAACTACAGTGACGAAATATAATACTGGCTGATTAAAATGATGGCAGGTTTTATTTTAGTACAAGTCAACTGAATCTAAAATTTTGGGTGGAGCCATATCTGTCCTACCATAGGGTTCATTTTTGGGTGAAAATAGAAAAATGCAAGATGTCAAAGGAATACATTAACTCCAAGGGCACAGACACATCTTCAGGTCAGTGTCCCAGACTTGGTAAGGGCTATAAAAATCCTTGAGCGTTTCCAGTCCTGACTTTCAACAAAGCATCTATAAGAGGGCTATTGATTTTTTTTTTTAAAGATGCCTACTTTTAAGTGCAACCTGAAGGAACATGCATAAAACATTTCAATATGCAATTTGTGACAAGTTTCTGGTTCTGCATACGTTGTGTGGTAAAGAAAAGGTGTTTACGTCGCCGTAGGGAGGTGCACATAAAGAGGAAAACAAGAAAAATTGCAGTTTTTTTTTTTTTACCTTGCCTTTGTCAAAGTAGTGGATGATTTCCTGATAGAGCTGCTCTTTCAACTGTCCCTGCGTTGTCGCCTGGTACCCGTCCCGCTGGGTGAGGTGGGCCGCGCACACATCCTCGGACCACTGAGGCAAAAGCAAAACATGAGCAGCCCGGAGGTGAGGCACGCCTAGTAACATCCTTGCCCACTCCTGTGTCAGAAAGCAGCACAACCCCGCATTTGGAACCGCGTGTGGGCCCCAATTCTGGAGACACAAGTGGCTGCCGTCATCAGGCTGCCAAGGCCTGGGAACTCAAGGGCACACCTCCATCTGCAGGCCCCACAAGGAATCAAAGAGAAGAGCTGTGGTCAGGTTCATTCGGAAGAAAAACCCAGCAGGTTCTGGAAAGCACAGAACTGGCAGCTTGCTATTAATACCTCGTAAGATCCCGGGACAAATTAGGAGCCAAGTGATCTGTGGGCTGTCTTGAGTGGGACATCCCAGGATCCTGGTCTCTGTTCTGTGTTGCTCAACATTTTAACAGAAAGCGAAGAAGACACATGGATCCCATTTACAAATCCTAAAGAAAGGGACTTGATAGGCTAGATCAAGCTTCTCAGAGACAAGGAGGTGTCTTTGTACCTAGGTGCGGTGCCTGGCACAGAGTCAGGGCTCGCTCAGTGTTTGTGGAAGTGCTGGTGCGGTTAACTTGTAAGCCAAAGATGCACAGGGGTCTCAGCAAGCCAGGGTGACATGCCAGAGTGAAGGCAGGGCCGCTTGACAAATAAAACACGTACAACCCTGAATTCAGCTCAACAAATAAATGGCGTGACATATAGGGTTTGATAAGATTCAGCAATTATTTGGCGAGGCCCTACTATGTGCGAAGACGAGGTCAACGTGGAGGCAGAAGGTGCCTGACCCCAGGAATTCCGAGTCCCCCAGGATAGTGAAATTACACAGAGCATAATGATATATATAAGAACACTGCGTGGCCGGGCTCGGTGGCTCAGCCTGTAATCCCGGCACTTTGGGAGGCCGAGGCGAGTGGATTGCCTGAGCCCACGGGTTCGAGACCAGCCCCGGCAACTTGGCGAGACCTCGTCTCTGCAATAAAATTAAAAATAGCCGGGCGTGGTGGCATGCGCCTGTAGTTCTGGCTACTCGGAAGGCTGAGGCGGAAGGATCGCCGGAGCCCAGCAGGTAGACGCTGGGGTGGCTGTGAGCATGTGTGCCACTGCACTCCAGCCTGGGCAAAGGAGTAAGACTCCAGCTCAAAGATAAAAAAAGAACACTGTGTGAGTTATGATTGTGTCACCGCAATCCAGCCTGGGTGACAGAGTGAGCCCTGTCTCTAAAATAAAATAATAATAATAATAATAATAATAAATAAATAAAAAGAAAGTACACGCAAAAAAAGATTTCATGGTACCTAAGGGCAGGAGGCATGAGATCATGCTAACCGATCTGGGAGGCTCAAAGGAGGGCATAATTAGAATGAGTTTCTTAGCCCCTACCCACCTTCCTGAAGCCAGGGATCCAGAAGCACTTCAGGCTGGACCCCAGGGCTCCAATACACATGGTGCTAAGCATGGTATCTCAACAGCTCCCCATCTCCAGGAAGGTCAGGTAAGAGTGAGAAACCTTTCAGCGATCTGTAAGATTTTTCGTCTTAAAATTGTACTCGCCTATCCCTGCCACAACTGAAAATGACAAATTAGTTAACATTGGAACGTATACCACATAACTGGTGTTATGGTCTACTTTTATCGGAGGGTGGGAGAAAAGAAGCCAAGCTTTAGAGAATTCTGAAATGTGACTACAATAGAAATAAATTAAGAACAAGAAATTCAGAATTCAAATGATTGCCTTGGGTTTTAAACCACTTTTGTAAAAGATAAAAAACACTGCATAGGACTGTTAGACTAAAATCTAATGTTTTTATTTTTGTTCTTGGATTTGACCCAAAATATGCTTAACCAAAAGAGAAGATTCTATCTGAGGGTTTTTAGTTAACAAATAAGAATATGTTTGTCATATTAAGAATTTTCGTAACAGTATACATCATGTTGTTTAGTGAGTTGATTAACCAGCATGCATTCACATTCACAGAAGTATCAAAACATATTTTGAAAAAATGCATGATATAACGGGGTAAAAGATATGGGGAGAGATTATATAGCATCCCCCATTTAACCTAATTCAGAATCCCAGTGGAAAAGATCATGAAAATCGGCCTATTGATTTGGGTCATGAAACAAACCATCATGCAGTTTGTGGCAAACCCAATAAATCCAATGATTAAACAAATGATATTTTTATGTACATATGTATGTTTTACATTCACATGTGCATATAAAAGTTTATGTTCTATGAGAGAGACAGTAAGGGTTGAGTGAGCAGTTTGTCAATCCCATTTTAATTTCCCTGGAATAGAAGAAATATCTTCACATTTGCAAAAATATCTTGTTACCAAAATTTCGGTTTTCTAATAAATGGTGGTCATCAGACTTCATAGTGGGATGGCTGCTTTCAGATGTACCAATTAAAACCTCTGTCTTCATAAATTATGCTCCTTGGGAGACCCTTATGAGATACAGGGCCAAAGGGGTGCTCAGGCAGCTGGTCTCGGGAGGACAACTGATGCAGCAACCAGATTGAGCTGAGCTCCCCATGGTTTACTTGTAATGGGACCTTTTGTTTCCAGGCAGAGGCAAATTTCCACACTCAAATGTCTCCAGGCAGCCTTTGTGTATATTGTCTCGCAGAAGCTACTAGAAATTTCAGAATCAGGCCAAAGACTTGAGAGTCTTACCAGAGTTTTACTCTGTAACAGAGTAACCTCCTTAACACTCATTATTCAACTGGCATTGCTTAATGCCCATTTTAGTGTAATTTTCTCTGGTTTTCTTTCATTTCATTTTTGGTATTAGGAAGGCTGGTTTCGATTTGGTAACATGAGTCCTTGAATGAGTAATTTTTGTGTAGGGTCACCCAACTAAATTCTAATTCTTGTAACTATTCTTGTTTACCTAGTTCATAATTTTAAAATTTTTTATAAGAATATAATGAGAAAAACAATCTAATAACTTGCTGAAGTTCTGAAATTTAAAACTAGAGGTTATATAGCAATTCTCTCGTCTGTCCGTCCGTCCATCCATCCATCCATCCATTCAACCATTCATCCATCTATCCAACCATCCAACCATCATCCATCCATCCATCCATCTATCCATCCATACATCACTGTAAATAAAACTAATGTCTACATTTATCTGCATAACAAAAGAACCACTGATAATTGAACATTGTCACACCTGACCTGTGCTCAGAAGCAACATTCTTTAAAAGAATCAGGCAGAGAAACCTCCTAACAGGAGGTTTCAATGTGAACTGACAGACAAAAAAGTCATGTTCTGGTCCCTAACTCTTTACTCAAACAATTAAGGGTATGTCTCATCCCATGTCTTAGCCATTGTACCAGAAAAATCCCTTCTTATTGACGTTGTTTCTCTACCTTTACAGAGTCCTGTTGGCATGAATAAGGTACTGTAGAATCTTTGACTTGCTACTAGCTTCCAGCCTGAAAATGAGCATTTACGATGCTTAGTGATAACTTGCTATGGCATCTTGTTAAGACTGCATTCAATAGGTCCACACCTATAGTCAAAGGACTGCCTAAATATTTTTGTTCATGTCATTGCATTTAGCTAATATTCGTAAATTCTTAAGTTATAGGTTTACTAAAATTTGCCAATGAAAAATAAAATTCGGAATAATCTGAAAATGTGTAACAGAATTATCAATGTGCAAGGTGATTTATATTACCTTAAGAAGCTTTGCGTGGAGAAGCAAGGTATAAGCAGCCTCTGTGTAGTTGTCACACTCTTTGTGCAGGTCACAGAGCTTGTACAAATACCTGAGACAAGAAAACAGAGGTACGTTCTTAAAATGTCACTAAATAATTTGTGTGGAGGATTGCAAGAGCTAAATTCTGCATTCAACAGTAAATCATATCTATATTCTTGTTTTACAATGTTAATGATTCACAATGTCTTGAAAACCTTTAGTGCAGAAAACACCAAGAAAAACTAACAAAAAGAATATACAATAATACATATATATTAAAAAATTTTACGTCTTCTTTTTTCAGGACAAAAATGAAGATGATACACAAAGGTAGAATTTTACTCCCAGGTTTCTCATTCTCTTTCATATTTTCCAGAATTTTTCTCAACCATTTGGCATAAGAAACACAATGCTCGATTGCGATTTCCTACATTTCTACTGATTGCAAGTGTACCCCCAAATCCACACAAATATGAATCCAGAAGAATAAAGAGCTCCCATAACGACAATGAATGTGATAAAAATTGATCTGCCATAAAGAAATAAAGGTAACTGATTATTTTTCAAAGATATTAAATTCATATGGTATTTTTTTAAAAAGGAGAATAAAAAAATTTTAGAAATGAGAAAATTAGACAATTGTACTCAAGGTAATAAACACATAATTAAACACTCATGCCATGTGGGTTATATCTTATCTTATGTTTTAAAGTGGTAATCTTGCTAATTGTTTGACACTGAACCCCAAAAATGACCAGGAAAGAGAGGAGCTCAATCACAGTCCCCAACTTTGGGAACAAGGCAAGTGAGAAAGACATAGAAACCATGCGACTATGGTGTCAAGAGTAGATTGAAAAATTACAACATTGCCTATTTCTAGTAAAGTTATAACGAGATTTCTCATTTGATCATATATGACTGTGAAAGATTCAAGGGTCACACGAGTTGGTCAAGAGGTACAAAAGCTTTGTGAAATAATCAGTTATAGTTCTGCTTCTGAGTTGGCTAAATGTGACCAGCAAGAACTCTGCATTGGTATGGACGAAACTACATACGGGTTGAGAACACATCTGGGAGCGCCACCAAACTCAAGTTTAGAAGCTTCACAATTTTCCACAAAATAAACCTTTGGGGTTATAAAACATTTCTTAGCACAGATTTGACAAACAACAATTATGATAAACACGCAAAGCGAAGACAAGCGTAATGCATACATACCTTATATACATTTCTTCTCTTTCAATTTCTTTGTAGAAATTCTGAAAAATTAAACCATAACACTGGGTTAAGAATCTTGTTCCATAAAAGGTGTCATATGTACATTAACAATTCAAGGTTCTTCTGCTGTGTCAAACATAGCAAAATGGACCCAGCTTTTTGGATGAAAACCATAAACTATAAAACCATCTCACACTGTTCTTCTTCTTTTTTAATTTTTTAATTTTTATTTTTTGCTATTTAAACGATTACATTTCCTACACTGAGCACTGTGATGACTAAAATCTATTCTATCATTTGAAAGTCACTTGTCTCCAGTTGAAACAAGGTACTATCCAAGGACATGATATCTGAACCACTATAATTCATTAGGATAAATGAGTCCATGAATAAATCTCCCAGATTTCGGAATAAGCAAATAACCATCATTAACATGATTTAAAGCTTGCTGGGTCCAGTTTCAGCAAGAGCTCCAAGAAGGCAATCTAATAATCTAGACCTGAGGTGTCTAACCCACTAGTCACATATATGTAAAGATAAAATGCATTCAACTAACATCAAAGTTAAGAATTCACTTCCCAGTATCACTTCCTACACTTTGAGGGCTCAACACACATATAGGGATAGAGTTACTATATTGAACAGTATAGATATAGGACATTTCCATCATCTCAGAAATTTCTGGTAGGTAGTGCTGTTCCAGATAGACAAATCTTCCAAACCACAGTAAGAAAACAGCTTGCCACTTTAAAAGTTTCCAGTGGCCGGGCTCGGTGGCTCAGCCTGTAATCCCGCGCCTTGGGGAGGCTGAGGTGAGTGGATTGCCCGAGCCCGCGGGTTTGAGACGTGCCTGGGCAACTTGGCGAGACCTCATCTCTACAATAAACCAAAAAATTAGCCGGATGTGGTAGTGTGCACCTGTAATTCCGGCTACTCGGAAGGCTGAGGCAGAAGGATCGCCGGAGCCCAGCAGGTTGAGGCTGTGGTGGCCGGAAGCGGCCACCACACTTCAGTCTGGGTGACAGTGTGAGACTCCAACTCAAAAAAAAAAAAAAGTTTCCAGTGAATAAACACTAATGGAGAAAGGTTACTTAGCAGCTTACAACCAATGGGCTATTTCTATATGTTACTATAAAGTATTGATATCATCTGAGCATAAGCATTTCCATCAAAATTAGATCTCTTAATGTGAATAGCTCCATAAACACTTTAAAATCTTTATCACAGATGAGGCACCAGAAAGGGACAGACGTCACTTAACAAGGCCTAGGATACGGAAACATAGCTACTTTCAATGTAAAATTTAGTACCCCAAAATTAGCAAAAAAAGGCACTGCTTCTAGGATTGATCTCTCTGCAAAGAAATGACAAGTAAGTATAGAAAATAAGCAGGGGCACATTTAGAAAAACGCACCAAGATTTTCAAATTTTATTGCATCTGACATTTTAATGTCCTCCAGTTCATATGACACAGCTCGGTAATGAGGATATTTTCAGCTGACAACTCAGAGCGACACAACAAAGTGAATCTTCATCAAAGGCAGAGGATAAGCCCTTCATTTCCAACTCAAGCTCTCCAGTATTTACAAGCTATGGTTTCACACCATCCCCTTCCGTACTCATATTTTTAAACTCTTCTAAGGTTTTGATCATTTTCCTTTACAATTTCACAATGGGGATATCGTGTGACCTTCATTCCTCTCTCAGAGACACGGAAATGTCTTCTATTTTCGGCCTGTGCTGAGTCCTGTTCCCTTCCGAGGACTTCAAAACCTCTCCAGAACCGACGCACACTCACCTTAAATCCCAATTTCTATATAAAACCTTTGTGTTTCTTACGTAAAAGTTCACGCTGTGCCCGCTCTCCTTCTGGGCTCTGCGGGCAGCCTGCTCTCTCAAGCTCCCCCCGCCAGTGCAGACTGACATCTATGCAAGATCACAGCTCGGCTCCCAGAGAAACCCCATTGGGACTGGTCCCCAAACCCCGTTCCACTGCTAGGCATCGATCTTTCAGAATTTGGACATCTGCGTTATATTTCTGTTTTGTAATCCATGTCTAAAACAGATACCAAGATTTTTAGGATTCTGGTCCTAATCTGGTATTAATTAGCCTTGTAAAGGGGCCAAGAACAGAGTAACTGGCAACTGCAAAGTAACAATGATTCTACCAGTCTTAGAAATGGGATCTGTGGATGATTGCATAGAACTCAGGGACATACTACAAAGTTAGCAACCAATAATCGAAGACTGCTTGATTAT
Source organism: Tarsius wallacei (assembly GCA_963574415.1). Taxonomy (NCBI): domain Eukaryota; kingdom Metazoa; phylum Chordata; class Mammalia; order Primates; family Tarsiidae; genus Tarsius; species Tarsius wallacei. The sequence continues at coordinate 9,309 of CAUYQG010015450.1, forward strand.
GAAGTGGCAATGAAATTCTAGTCAAAAAATTACCAATATACATTTTGTGCAGTGGAAGCCAAGATCCAGTATACACGTAGACATGCTTGCAGGGGGCATTCTGGGGACTTAGGTGACTGGGCAGAAATGACTGCTCAAGTCTCGTTTCTTAATTTTAATTTTGCTTGTTTTTTAAGTTAATTTATTTTTATTTTATTTTATTATAGAGATAGAGGGTACAAGAACGGACTAACTACACAAGCAGGCTGCATGCAGGTGAGGTTTGGGCCTCCAACTGGCCCTCACTTCCCGTTTTGGGACCAGGTATCCTTTGTGTTGTTCCGTATCCTCTCTCCCTCCCTCCCTCCCCTGGCAGTGACCAGCGACTGCCAATCCCCCCTTGTGGCAATGTGATTAATGTTCAGGTTCCACTTTCGAATGAGAACATTCAGTATTCAGTTCTTTGTTTCTGTGATAGATCACTAAGTATGATGGACTCCAACTCTATCCAATTTGCTGCAAAGTCCATGATTGTTTTTCTTTAGAGCTGCATAATCCTCCATTGTATATACGTACCATATTTTATTTATCCAGTCCACTTTCAATGGGCAGTAGGGTTAGTTCCATGTTTTTGCTATTGTGAATAGTGCGGCTATAAACATGCATGTGCAGGTGTACTTTTTGTAGAATTATTTATGTTCCTCCTGGAGAGGGATTGCTGGATTGTATGGAAGGCCAATGTTTAGGTCTTTTAGGAATTGCTATACTGCTTTCCATAGGCGTTGAACTAGCTTGCGCTCCCATCAACATTGTAGAAGCATTCTCTTTTCTCCACACCCATACCAACATCTGTTTGTTTTTTTTGACTTGTTAATGATGGCCATCCTTACCTGAGTTAGGTAATGTCTCACTGTAGTTTTGATTTGCATTTTCTGATGATTAATGAGGCTGAGCAGTTTTTCATGTATCTTTTGGATGCTTGTATATCTTCTTTTGAAAAGTATAACTCATATCCTTTGCTCATTTTATTAATAGGATTTTTTTTTCCTTTCAGCTCATTTGAGTTCTTTGTAGATCCTGAATGTTAGGCCTTTATCAGATATATAATTGGCAAATATTTTTTCCCATTCTTTGGGTTGCCTCCCCACTCTCTTGATGGCTTATTTTGCTGTGCAAAAGCTTTTCAGTTTTATGAGGTTCTGCTTGTCTATCTTTGCTTTTATAGCATTAGCTTTTGGGGACTTGGTCAATAATCCGTTACTACTCTGATGTGCATAAGGGTGTTTCCTATGTTTTCTTCTAGAATTTTTATAGTTTGAGGTTTTATGTTTAGGTCTTTGATTCATTTTAAGTTGATTTTTCTAGATGGTGATAGGTAGCGGTCCAGTTTCATTCTTCTGCATGTGGTCAGCCAGTTTTCCCAGCACCATTTGCTCAATATGGTCTCCTTTTCCCGTTATTGGTGGCTTTGTCAAAGATGAGTTGGTTGAGACTGTGCTTTTGCTTCCAAAATCTGTCCTGTTCCATCGGTCTTTGTGTCTATTATTGTACTAATACCATGCTGTGTTAGTGACTGTAGACTTGTAATAAAATTTACAAAGTCTGGAAGTGAGATAGTTTCTGCTTCGTTCCTTTTGCTGAGGATTGTTTAGGCTACTTGTGCTCTTTTCTGTTTCCATATGGATTTCTGTATTGTCGCTTCAGGGTCCAAGAAAAATGATATTAGTAATTTCATGGGTATTGCATTGAATCTGTAGGTTGCCTTGGGTAGGATGAACATCTTGACAATATTGATTCTTCCATTCCATGAACAAGGAATGCTTTTCCATTTGTTTGTGTCACCTTTGATTTCTTTGAGCAGTGTTTTGTTGTTCTCATTGTAAAGGTCTTTCTTTCACTTCTCGTGTTAGGTGGATGCCAATGTCTTTTTTTCTTTCTTTCTTTCTTCCTTCCTTCCTTTCTTTCTCTCTCTCTCTGTTTCTTTCTTTCTTTCTTTCTTTTTTGTGGCTATTGTGAATGGGATCATGCTTTTTAATTGATTATCTGCCCACGTGTTGCTGGTGTATAGAAATGCAACTGTCTTTTCTTTTGCACATTGATTCTGTACCCTGAAACTTTACCAAAGTCGATGATCAGTACAAGGGAGCTTTTGATGGACTCTCTTGGATTTTCAAGGTATAGAATCATATCGTCTGCAAAGAGGGATACCGTAACTTCCTCTTTTCCTATATGGATAGCCCCGATGTCCTTCTCTTGCCCGATTGTGTTGGCAAGGACTCCAGCACTATGTTGAACAGGAAGGGCGGAAGCGGCATCATTATCTTATTCCCGTTCTCATGGGGAATGCTTCCGAACTTCTGCCCATCGAGCAAAATGTTGGCCGTGGGTTTATCATAGACGGCTCTTAATGTTTTGAGGAATGTTCCTTCTATGTCTAGGTGTCCAAGAATTTTTATCAAGAAGGGATGCTGGGTTTTGTCAAGTGCTTTTTCTGCATCTGATGATATCATGTGGTTCTTGTTTTCACATCTGTTAATGCAATGAATTACATTTCTGGTCTTGCAAATGTTGAACCAGCTCTGCATCTCAGGAAGGAAGTCCCCCTGGTCATAGTTGATGATCCTTGTGGTGTGTTGTTGGACCTGATTTGCTAGAATCTTGTTGTGAATTGTTGTATCTATGCTCATTAAAGAGATTGGCCTGTAATTCTTTTTCCTTGTTGGGTCTTTGCCAAGTTTGGTATAAGTGTGATATTAACTTCATAAAATGATTTGGGGAGTATTCCATCTTTCTCGATTGATTGGAATACTTTTGATAAGTTGGCATCATCTCTTCCTTTTATGTCTTGTAGAATTCAGCTGGAAAACCATCTGGTCTGGGACTTTTTGGTAGGTAGATTTCTTATGTTCTAGATTCTTACTGTTCTGTTTAGGGATTTAATTTCTTCTAGTTTCAACCTTGGGAAGTTGTATGATGCCAGAAAGTCCTACATTTCCTTTAGGTTTTCAAGTTTATTTGCATACAAGTATATATAGTTATCTCTGATAATCTTTTGAATCTCCTTGGGGTCAGTTTAACTTTGCCTTTCGCATTTCTAACTGTGTTTTATTTGGACTTTCTTGCTGTTTTTTTTAGTCAGTCTGGCCAGGGCTCAATCAATCTTATTTATCCTTTCAAAGAACCAGGTTTTTGTCTTGTTGACTTTTTTCTATGATATTTTTGTTTTCCATGCCCTAAAGCTGTGACTTTATCTTGGTGATCTGGATTCTTTACTGAAGTTGGGATTTTGGTGTTCTTGCCTTTCCAGCTCCCTTAGGTGTGACATTAGGCTGTTTACTCATGAGCTTTCTGTTTTCTTGATATATGTGTGCAATGTTGTGAATTTTCCTCTTAATATTGCTTTCATGGAATCCCAGAGATTCTGATGTGTCTTTGTTTCCTTTGTTTCCAAGAATCTTTTCATTTCTGTCTTGATATTGATGTTAAATCAGAAGTTCTTCAGCAGCATGCATGTTGTTTAGTGTCCATGTCTTTGTGTGTTTTGGGCGGATCGTGTTGGTGGCAATATTTATTTTTATTCAACTGTTATCTGAGAAGATGCATGGTATTATTTCTATCTTTTGGAAATTGTTTATGCTTGATTTATATCTGAGAATGTAATTGATCTTAGAGTGTGTTCTACATGCTGATGAGTAGAATGCATAACCTGCAGTTGTTGGGTGAAGTGCTCTGTAGGTGTCTATTAAGTCCATTTGGTCGAGCTTCAAGTTGAGGTTCTGGATCTCCCTAATGACTTTTTGCCTTGATGAACTCTCTAGAGCTGTTGGTGGTGTATTTAGGTCTCCAGCTATGATTGCGTGAGAGTCAATGTCATCTCTTAGTTTATCTAGTAAATTTATAAAACCTGGTGCTTCTATGTTGAATGCATATATGTTTAGGATGGATATTTCTTGTTGGTGGTTTGAGCCTTTTATCATAATGTAGTGTCCTTCTGTATCCTTATTAACTTTTGATGGCTTGGTTGCTTTGTCTGATATTAGAATAGCTACTCCTGCCTTCTTCTGTTTTCCATTTGCCTGGAAGCTCATTTCCCAGCCTCCAACTTTGAGTCTATGGGTGTTCTTTGGAGTGAGATCAATTTCTTGGAGGCAGATTGTTGGGTTGTGTTTTTTAATTTAATCTAGTTTACCACTCTATGTCTTTTCAGTGGTGCGCTAGTCCATTCATTTTCAGGTTGATTATTGAAATGTGAGAGATTATCCCTGCCAAATAACTCCTAAGAGTTGCTATGTTTCCTTTCAACTTTTATATTTATGTGTGTGTCATAAATAGACCTTGAACAATTATAATGCTCGAAGAAAGTGATTGGCAGTAGTGGGAAACAGTCAGGGGAGGGGGGTGTTAGGATTGGCAGTTGAGGGAAACTGCTAGGGGAGGGAGGAGCATACCTCATTAACAAAGGTACCTGCATGATCAATGTTTATATACTTAACCCTGAAATGTACCCCACATCTTTATAATAAAAATAAAAAATAAATACATTTAATATTTAATATGTGTGTGTGTGCGCGCGTGCACGCGCTTTCTTTTGTGTGGGTGCTCTGTATGCTCTGTTAACACCGAGTTTACCTGTACTTTGTGATGGGTGATGGGCATGACTACTCTTTTAATTTTTTTCTGTGTTCAAGACCTTCTTAAGCATCTCCTGAAGGGCTGGTCTGGAGGTGGCATATTCTCTTAGGGACTGATGTCTATGAAGGTTTTTAATTCCCTGTCACTTATGAAACTTAGCTTGGCAGGGCAGAAAATTCTTGGTTGGAATTACTTATCTTTAAGAATGTTAAAAATTGGACTCCAGTCACGTCTGACTTGTAGTTTTTCTGCAGATAAGTCTGGAGCAATTCTAATGCGTCTTCCTTAGTAGGTAGTCTGACTTTTCTCTCTTGCTGCCTTTAGGAGTTTTTCTTTCATGCTAACTTTGTGGAGGTGGATTACTATATGTCTAGGGGTGGGTCTTTTCATGTGATGGCTTGTGAGGATTCTCTGAATTTCAGTGCTTGAATGATTGCATCTCTGGTGAGATGAGGAAAGTTTTGCTGGATAATCTCATGGAATGCTTGCTCCAAGGTGTTCTCCATTTCCCTTTTTGCTTCAGGGATACCAATCAGGTGTAGGTTTGGCTTCTTGATATAGTCATACATCTTTTGGGGCCTTGCTCTGTCTTTTTGAGTTTCTTTTCCTATGTTTTGAACAAATTGGCTGAATTCCATATTTTGTTCTTCAAGCTCTGAGATTCTTTCCTTTGCTTGGCTGATTCTGTTCTGTATGCTTGGCAACTTGTCATTTTTTTTGAGGGTGGAGTTCTTTATTTCCATTATTTCAGAATAGGCTTTTTTGAAATTGCCCAACTCTGCTATGATTTCATTGAGTTTTGCTTCTTGTTTCTCTTGGTTCCTGTTCATTTTTGCCATCCAATCTCTAATTTTGGTGGTTGTCATTTAAGGCAAGTCATTCTGGGAGATTTCTTTTGTTTGTGCTCTGGTGGCCATTTTTTGGGGCACTATCTCTTTAGGACTCTGGGAGTTGGCTGTGCTTCTCCATTGATTTTGCCTTATTTGTGACAGGTCTCGTTTCCTTCCCTATAATTCTGTCACTCAGTGAAAGAGGGAGAAGCATTCACTTCTGCTGTGTGCTCCATCCTGTGGCGGGATACCTTAATTGCAGGTTCTCTTTCTCTCTGTTAAACTAATTCAGTCAATTTTCAGCTCTTGTTGTGCTCGGAGGGAGTGAATTGACTCATCTTGGAATCATTTACCCCTCTCCTTCACTGAGCAGAGCTTTTGACTCTGTCTGAGACTGGAACAGGGAAGGCAGGGAGTGCTTGGAATCCCACACCTGCCATTACTTTCTGGTCTCTGTGTGTACAAAGGGACCCCTGCTGGAAGCAGAGTGTACTGGTGGCTGGGTCCCTACTCTCTACTCTGCTCCACGAGAGGCACCAGTATGCTTCTCCACTAGCTGCCGGTGGCAGGTGTGCCAGTCAGATTCCCTCTGCAGGTGGTTCTCTTTCTGCCTGGGAATGGGCTGCCGTGACAGCAGCTGGTGTGTAGGTCCGATTCCCCGTTTCACTTGGGCTCTGGTTGCCCACTGCTGTGTCCCAAGTAAAGCTCTTCCCACATGGGACTTATAGCTCACGCATAGCTGGGAAGGAGTGAACTGAATTGAGTCATTTTAGAATCACTCAACCTCCTCCTTCATTGAGCAGAGTTTCCAGCATCATCCCAGCCTGGAACAGGGCAGGGGGTGGGATGCCTGTAATCCCCTGCCTGCTGTTGCTTATCGGTCTCTGTGTGGACAAAGAGACCCCTGCCGCATACAGGGTGTATTGGTGGATGGGTCCCTACTCAGCAAGAGAGGCTCCAATCTGCTTCTCTACAATGGACTTAAAGGGCATCGGTAAATTCTATTGTTCTTTATTTTATTTGCAACTTTAGACTTCATGGGGAGTCTCTACTAGTTGCTGGTGGCGGGTGTGCCAGCCAGATTCACTCTATTTTTTTTTTTTTTGAGTTGGAGTCTCACTCTGTGGCCCAGACTGGAGTGCAGTGGCTGCTCCCGGCCACCACAGCCTCGACCTGCTGGGCTCTGGCGATCCTTCTGCCTCAGCCTTCCAAGTAGCTGGAACTACAGGCGCGCACTACCATGGCCGGCTGATTTTTTGATTTATTGTAGAGATGAGGTCTCACTTGCCCAGGCGGGTCTCGAACCTGCGGGCCTAGGCAATCCACTCACCTCAGCCTCCCAAAGGCGTGGGATTACAGGCTGAGCCACCGAGCCCGGCTTGGATTCACTCTACAGGCAATTCTTTTCCTGCCTGGGAACAGGCCACCATGGAAGTGGCCAGTGGGCGGGTCCTGTTTCCTGTCTCACTTGGGGTCCAGTTGGTCCCCACTGTGGTCTGACTAAGGCTCTTCCTGCAAGGGAACAACACCTGGCACATAGCTGAGGGGGGTGAACTGACTCAAAATGTCTTACAATCACTCACCCCTCTCCTTTATTGAACAGAGTGTCTGACTTTTTTTTTTTTTTAAGTAGGATTTATCAAGAAGACAGAAAAGTTGGAGGGAACCTGAAAGTGGTAGTCCAACTTTTTTTTTTTTTTTTTTAATGCAAGGAAGTAGGACATTCATGAGCTCACACATATGTTATAATGTTCCACTAATTCTTTTTGTTAAAAAAACAACAAAACTGTTTCTAAAGGAAATTTGGCAATGGATTTAAAGGGCATCGGTAAATTCTATTGTTCTTTATTTTATTTTTAACTTTAGACTTCATGGGGATTTCTGCTTAGTGAGTAATTGAGCATATGTTATATAACTCTAAGATGTATTTATACATCTATATTCATTTATCCACAGAGATGGATTTATGTTTCTCAATTTGTTTCACTGAAAAAAGTATCAGGAGAAAAGGTAAAGAGGGACCAGGAGATTTATATATATATATATATATATGAGCTGGGTAGTACATATTTAGAGATAAGACACCTATCTGTACAACTGGTTTCTTGTGTCTGTTTATACTTTAGATTTGTTATGTTATTTTTTAAATGAAAAAGTTGTGATAGGCTGAGATCCATCTTCTCATTGCAGGAAATGGTTAAGAATAGAATTCTTGACTTTTCATAAAATGATTTGGGATGTCCTAATTTGAAGAAAGTTAAGAATTTCAGGTAATCTTGAGAATCCTGGGTGTTTCTTAGTTAAAACTCAACTAGTGCTGGCCATAGTAACAGCAGGTGGGCACTGAATCAGGTGCTGAATGAAAAGGGAATATACATTAATATCAGAAACTATGATTGCTCTTGCCATTACAAGATCTTGCTTCCTGACCCTGGGTTTGAGTGATAAGAGGTCACACGCAGAGCATACCACCATTTCTCTACCAGGTATCATGTCCCGGAACATAAATTTTGTTGAACAAAAAATAGAAGTCTCAATCATCAGAGTTTGAAGCCTAACAAACTTATTGACAATTCTTCCCTTGGGACACAATAAGAGGCCACTAAGATCCCCTTAATGATTTGAGGGAGCACTATATAGTGATGTCCATAGCACAGAAGGATTATGAAAAGATCTTCATGTCTTTCCCACAGAAAAATACTAGTGTCCATTTCATGTTGACTACTTTGTCACCACAAAAGTAAATTATTTTGAACAGAGGCCAGAATGCAAGAAGACAGTGAAGCAAGGGCCACGGGCTTTCCCGCTGGCTTGGGACAGAGCTTGCTACTGTACTCCCCATAATCAGTTTTCGGGTGAATATAAAGACCAACACAGCCAATGGGCCAGATCTCAGGGACAGACATCAGAAGTCAGTGATTTCTACAGTTGCCTAAACCTTCATAATGTGCCTGCAAAACTATTTAGATTTTTCAGGCTCATCGATTCTTTCCTTGGTCATGTCCAGTTGACTGATGAGACCATCAGAGGTATTCTTCATTCTGTCACAGCATCTGGATTTCTAGAAATTCTTTTTGATCCTTTCATAGAGTTTCTGCTTATGTTACCCATCTGTTCTTACATATCGCCCACTTATCTCCTTAGAGCCCCTAGCATATTAATTGTAGTTGTCGTTGAATCCCAGTATGCTGGTTTCAAAACCTCTGCCATATCTGAGTCTGTTTCTGATGTCTGTTCTGTCTCTTTGAACTGTTTCTCATATTTAGTATTCAGTGTAACTATATGTTGAAAGCAAATGTGATATACTGGGTAAAAGGATCTAGTACTGGCTCCATTGGTGGTTTCTGGTCCTGGGCTTCTGCTCAGTAATCTGTGGTTCTCTGTGTTCTTCTATCTCTCTAATTTTGGGATCAGTAGTTTGTCCTGTGGATCTAAGAAGAGCTGTTGAGCTTTGCAGTTTGCTCAGCTTTTCTCTTGTTGTGAGAATAAGAGTGACAGTTTCCAAGCTCTTTATATGCTTACTCAGAAACTAGAAGTCCCTCATAGTTAGATGTTTAAGGAAAAGAAAACTTGCTACAGAAGATGTTCATTATTAACCTAAACAGGTTGCCAGCCATGGAATGAAAGGGCTATGACTGCTCATGAGCTCTTAGTGGCAAAGTTCCTCATGGCAAAGCACAGATCCAGTATTGATACTAGAGTGAATGGAAAGTGAAAACATTTCTTTTGACTGAGTTTTGAAATCCTAACAACTCTGGTGACTTTTTAAAGAATGAATGAGATGTCAACAAAAGTCCATTTCTATGGAACTTGGAACAAAAGTTGGAACAAAAGTCCATTTCCATGAACTCAGAGCACCTGCAAATCCACACAAAGGATGGATATGGAAGTGAGGGCTCTGCATCCACATGTCTAATGACCAGGTGGTGACAGTGAAATCCAGAGGCCAACAGCTATGAAGGGACAGTAAGGTATGTAGAAGGAGTAATGTTTTCTTGCATTTCCATGTTGGGGCAAGACAAGGGAAGTTGAGGAAAGCCTTCCCACAGCCAGGAGTCAGCCTTTCTGACTCTTTATAAGAACAGCAGTAGAGGAAGAGGCAGAGAGCTCTGAAGCCGGGTGTGGGAGTCACGAAGTTTGCCTGGAGGTGAGCTTGTCATAAAGCTTCCTAAAAGCTCATCAGCCCTAATACATTCCCTGAATGTGCCTCACTGGGACAACTATATCAGGAAGGGGGTATCCACAGAAACTAGCCATATCACAGCAATAGCAGAAAAACAAGACGTTCAACAGATGGCACCAGCCAAGGTCACGGAGGCCATCTGCTCTCCATGCTGCACAGCACTGGTTTTCTGTGCCTGCCGTAACAAATTATCATAAACTTAAAACAAAAGATACTGTTTTCTCTCACAGTTCTGGAGGTCAGAATGTGAAATCAAGGTGTCAGCAGGGTTACATTCCCTCAGATGGTCCAGGGGAGAGTCTTTCCTTGCCTATGCAGGTTTTTGGTAGCTCCAGGTGTTCTTTGGCTTGTGGCTGCATCACTCCGATCTCTGCCTCCATCTTTACATGACTTATACCTCTGGTTTCTGTATCTTATTCTCTTCTGTCTTGTATAGGGAAACTTGTCATTGGATTCGGCACCCACCCCCCCACCCCAGGTAATTCAGGATAATCTCATTTCAAGGTTCTTAATTTAATCACATATGAACGCCCTCTTTTTTTCCAAATAAGGTCACATTCACAGGTTCTGAGGACACTACCAGCGGAAGGGAAGGGGCACCTAACATCAATAAGGGTACCCAATCTCAAATCAGGTGAAGTGGGGACCAAAGGAAGCCCCAAACTTTATCTTTACGATGACCACGATGTACCTAACCCTGAGTTGTACCCCATATCTTAAAAAAAAAATCCTACTGTGAAAACTGAAAACAAGCTTAACATTCCAACAATTGGGATATGGTTAAATAAATTACGGTGTGCTCACATTATGGGGATTACACAGCCATAAAAATGATGTTTTGGAGGAATTAAATGATGTTGATAAAACAAAAAATGGACATGAACCTACCTTTTGGGGGCTTCAACCTGCTCACGATAGGACATGTGTATATTCTCCTAACAACAAAGCCTTAAGACCTGCACTCAGTGAGGCTCTGCCTTGACCATAAAATAGAATGCCTCATCATTCTCACCAACAAGGGGGGGGGGGGGAACAATACAGACTTATTTATAGTGAATCCACAAACAATTCATTATTCCTTCCCTGCCACGGATGAGGAAACAGGCAAAGGAAGTGGTGTTCTGCCACGGAAAGCTCCATGATCGACGGTCATCAAGTTTCTGGAACTTCTGGGTTCGGTTTCTGGTGTGCTGTGAAGACTGAAAACTGAATTAATTTTTCACCCACCAGCACGTTGACAGTGCAGCTCATGCGATTTTCCTTGTTCTCATCGTGCATGATGGTTCTATAATCCAAGAGTCTTTCCATTAGACGTACAACGAGTTTGACAAAAGTTTCTCCCGTTTTGGCGAGGTACTTATGCTTCCTGCAGTGCTCCAAGAGGCTGAAAAATAATTATACACACCTTGTTAATCACACTCACAAAAAGAAACTCGACTGAGATGCAATTTTAAATATTTTCCATTATTAACACATTTTAATTATTTCTGGGCCACAAAGTTCATTGTAGTCTAATTACAGGCTCTCTGTCTCTATCCTGACATAAATCCCACTGCTAATCAACACTTACATTTTATCAAATAACACTTTGTACTGTTCGTCTCCTCTGCCTCCCTCCACTTCATGATCCAGCTTGGTGATGATCTCATTTTCAAACTATAATTAAACAGAGGAAGCGTAAATAATCAGCATGGCGGATATTCCATTTTATGAATTGAGCATCAACAGTACATAAATTGGTACGAGATTGCCGTCAGTTACCCTCTGCCTTTGAAGGCTGATTTCATCTAAGAGTCGCCATCCCCAGACTCCCGGAGTTTCCTGACGATCCTTGCCACAGGGGGACCTTTCATTTCCTTCCCTGGTTAATGGAGCCTGAACATGCATATTCTGATAGCAGGAGCAAGAACCAGAAAAAGACAGACAAGGAAACCATAGGGGGAGGGAAAAAAAAAAAAAAAATCAAGGAGCAACATCCAAAAGGCATTTCAAACTTCATCTCTACAAAAAAGTAACATCTAAAATAGCTCATTGATTCCTGGAACAGAACAGATGGTGTTTCCCTTGCCGGCAAAGAGCTCCTGGCAATCTGAAAACATCCAAGGGGCCACTTCACTGCCATGCCTTGATAGAGCCTGGGGAAATATCTCACTCCAGTTGAAAAAAATATTATAAAAAGAGAGAGAGAAGCAATGCCCCCAAGACAGAGAAGCAGCACCTCAAGAAAGTCCATCTCTAGGTTTCTCCTCCACTTCCCAAAGCTTCTGAGTGGATTTCCTGAGCACTGGGGTGGGAAAGGGCCCCCAGAACCCTTTGTCTCTTACACTCATCCTTTTAGAGAAAGGATGTTCTAGAGAAGTCCAAATCTCTAAAACGTCTTCAAGTGGCTCATCAGGCTGATAATAACTACACTTCAATAACAATGCATGCCGTCCCCATCCTTGTCACCCAGTCCCCACCCCCTGGTAGAACTCATGGTTATTGGGATTCCAGCCAGGTGACTACCCATGTTGCTGTGCCCCTAGGAAGGAAGGGCTGTGAGAGGTTAGTTTCTGTAAAGAAGGAGACATCCAAACTCTGAACTAAGAGAAGATGGACAAAGGAAGAACCAAAGGAAACAGCAGCTGAATTCAGGGTTCAGAAAGCAAGCACACCATGGCAAGCATGCAGTGGTCTTCAGGACCTCTTTAAACAACATGCTCCATCACTCACTTTCTCAGGCAACAATCCCCAAGTCCCCACTGTTATTTAGATCCCATCAGAATTTAAGCTGCATGAGAACAAGGATTTTCTCTTCCCTGGGTCACTGCCATAGCCCCCAGACCTAGGACAGTGCCTGACATTGATGCTCCCATGAAATGAAGGTACTGTGTGTACATAAGTTATTGAATAGAGCTGGTCTTCAACTGAATGGAGCTTGGGAGGGCTTAATATATCAGCAAAGGGGAGTGGGCCAGAGGGTAGGTAAATCACAATCTGCCTCTTGGCCAAGGTCATCCGGAGTGCCAGTAACAGACACTGCAGGGTAGCTGACTGTGGGTCCCTAGGGGATCTGGTGAGATCCAGGGAGGGGCTACAAAGTGGCACAGATGCCCTATCTGTGCTCGAGCAGGACACGTTGCCTGCAACCACAATTCCATCATGCTACAGAGGAAACAAAAGCTTCAAACAGGGCCAGAGAGTATTGATTCTTGCCTGACATCAAGGACTCAGTGACATCCTCACAACCCAGACTTCGATGAACCCTCCAATTGTCTTCTTGATATTCTCCTGGTTTCCTCCTAACTTTTTGATCCTGTCTGGCCTGAGGCATTCAGGGATTTTTGTTTTTGTTGTTGAGTTGGAGTCGCACTCTGTCGCTCAGACTGGAGTGCAGTGGCCGTTCCCGGCCATCGCAGCCTCCACCTGCTGAGCTCCGGCGATCCTTCCACTCAGCCTTCCAAGTAGCCGGGACTACAGGTGCGCGCTACCACGCCCAACTAGTTTTTGATTTATTGTAGAGATGAGGTCTCACCAAGTTGCCCAGGCGGGTCTCGAACCCGCGGGCTCAGACAATCCACTCACCTAGGCCTCCCAAAGCGCGGGATTACAGGCTGAGCCACCGAGCCCGGCCGACATTCAGGGATTTTAAGAACACAGAAAGAGAAATGGTTCTATTGAGGAATGACTTGCTTTGTTTTTTCACCTGAAATCTCATGTTACCGACTTTTACTTTAAAATAACAACCTTTTGATACTAGCTACTACTACTCTGCTCTTTACAGAAAAGAATTCTGCAAAAGATGGCTATTTTTAGAGCCAAATACAAAAGAGATCCCTTGCTAGCAGCCCAAAAGTTGGCATTTCGAGGCAGTTCCATCTCCCAGATGGTATCATGCTCGGGACTCCAAAGACTAAATGTTTGATGAGTGCTAATGCTTCAGAGGAAATAACTGAGTTACAAAATAAATCTAAGTTTAATTCAAACATACGATTCCATTTCACATATGTCTAATGAGTACGGACAACAAGGAAGATACAGAGAAGGCAAAAACACATGGCTTCTCCTAACATGGGCAAACACACAGGCATTTAAAATCATCCATCACATGTCAATCAGAAGGTATTTGAACTTGGCATCCACTTTATGAAAACTGCATGTTTTCTTTGCTTCCTTGTAAATCTAGCTGTCATAAACACAGGCAATGAGGAAGCCACAGCTACTTATGCCACTTATCAAATTTTGACTGATGAATTTAATGTTTTCTAAAAAGAGTGGATGAATGATAAGCAAATCAGAACACAGCTGATTCTAATTTTACTAACCTCTAGTCTAAACTAAGTGATTTATCCAAACACCTGGCAACCTTATTCTGTTTATCGGCAAGGATTCAATACCAAAGATCTGCAGCTAGCCTCTCATTACAGGATCTTCGTTAGTTTTTACAGAATACACTAGAATCAATTTGCTAGTGTGCTGTGAACTGTTCCCATAAACAGAATTAAACAATTCTGTCCAAACAAATTGGAGACAGTACATTTGCCAATAGAGCAGGGCTGGTTTTATAAAAATCATGTTTATTATTTTACTCGTAAACATGTTGTCTGGTGATTTGTAACCGAGTTCTCTATGGTTAAGATAAAATTAGCAAGGGTTTATCGTGCCGCTCAAGAGGGTGGCAGGGCTCACTCGTGTTATAAAAAAAAAACCCGTTATGTTTTCTTCTCTTTTCTGAATCACCAATTTTGCTACGAAAATATCCACAGGGTATCCAACTTAAAAGTATTGAGCAGAAAGTCTCTAAGCATCTGATACCAGCAGCCCTCTGAGAACATGAAATGTAAGAGGATACTTATGAATATATGGCTTTTTGGAGAGTTGCTGTTACATTGAAAGCAACTGAGTAGGGGGCTGTGCTCCAAGTGATATCGACATCTTATTAATTCATTTAACTTAGAAAGGAACCACTGCTTTCGTCAATCGCTGTCACAGTTAGCCATAGGTTATGGGTACCTATTTCAGAGATAATGGAGAGAAAGATCACAGGAGTGGCTAACCCAAAAGCCAATTACAGTTAATTTGGAATGCATAATTTTGGGGGTCAGATTTACCATTCTCATTCTAATGCATTTACAGATATATAAAATCAGGCCTGTACCTTGCAGGCACTCCAGAAGCATGCTTTTATAGAAGAGATTCTGGGGTTACGTATGAGTGCAGTAGGAAGCCGGACCAGGGTGGAAAGGTTTGCACAAATAATTCACCACATTTCTGGAGGGCTCAGAGGTTATCAAGAGCTGGGCAAGATCTGAAATCTATGGATATGGTCTGCTAAGTACATTGGCAAAAGGGTTTCTTTGACCCTTTACAAATAAACCTTAGTAAACTGTTTCTCCTTGCCCAAAGTACTCTTTTTTTTTTTTTTCAAGAAAAAAATGCTCAGAAGATACTGAAGGTAGAGCATGGTGTTTGGCTACCTCCTGGTTCCAGAGGGCACCAAAAAATCAGACTCTCTCTGCCATCACCCCCTTTAGCTGGAACGGGGCCAATCCGATGGAACCGCCAATCACACGTTTCCTCCTTAGCATTTACGAAAGGTGGGTGCGAGGAAGTCGCTGGACGACGTCTGGATGGAAAACATGGCCAAGAAGAAGGAACTGGCAAGGATGGGCAGAGAGAAACCTGGCACCTCAAAACCTTGGAGGCTCCGGCTCCCATGTCGACATCCTAGAAGTTACCGGTCCCTCCCAACTTACCGCTCAGCCTTGAATCTTATGCTGAGACACACTCATATCTTTATGTATACGGCATTCCTCCTGCCTAACCACTCTGTAAACTTAATTATACACTTAATTAATTGCTGGCACTCTATCCCACATTAGAAAACCTCCACATCCTCCTACATCCATCAAGCGGGCGGCTCACTGACCTTGGAGCTTTTGTGACACACTCATGATCCCGGAGGACCCAGAGGCGTCTGGCTGGGCAGCTGTCTGTCACGAAGTCTTGAGGCCAAGCCAACACCTGAGACAGGTGCATCTGCTCCCCAATTCTACATGACACAGACTGAAGAGTGACGGTGGGATGCATGCAATGACAGTGGACTCCAGGAAGATGGCAGGAACTCATGATGAGTCCTGGCTAATTAGGTTATGGGAATTTGAGTATCTTTTTGCTGAAGGGCTTTCAATAATGAAATTCAATGTCATTGGAAATCCTGGAGTCAGGAATATTGGTCTCCATGATCTCTCAGACCACCGTTGGGTTTGGATTCAATGAAATAGAAACCTAATTCTTGTGCCGTATTTCCTCTTTAAGCACCCCAAGCGATAAAATCAAATACTGTTTTGAAGTTGAAAGCGAAAATAAACAAACTAACAAATAAAAGCCCGATACATTAAAGAATAAACAAGATAAAATTGCTACCAAACTCATTCACATTCATATTCCCGGGCAAAATATATTGGCCTTCCCACCAAGTGGCAGAGGCTGCCAACATCCACTTGGGTTATTCAATTTCTTGCTTAAGGTTACTGGCATGGGCAGTGAGAGAAGATTATTCAAACAGGAACTCAGAAACACTGACGACACAAAGATTACTCATGTTCTAATATTGTTACAACTAAATGGGAATTTCTGGAAGTTGTGGAGCATTTTACTGAGCCTCACAAAGATGACAGAAAATAGCTCCGTGATTGAAAATATTATTTTTGCTGTGCGGCCTTTTCCATTCCATTTTTATTAATGATATATGGCCCATGTGGTCATTTGCTGCAATTCTCATCTGTTAGTTCTGCATTTTCCAAAGGCATAACAAATGGAATTCTTTAAAAAGATGCCAGAGGAAATTTAAAGGTATGTTTTTTTTTGTTGTTACGAGGCAAAATCCAGTGTGAGGTTGAGACTCAGAGTATTATCCACTGGAGGGCAGAGTTCTCAGTGAGAGGGGAGAAAGGCTGATTTGAGGCCAGGTGAGGGAGGGCTCATCTTATGTGACTGAGGCCAGGCTTGTCTAGGTGGATGGGATGAGGGGCACGAACACCCTGACACCTCCCAACTTCTCCTACGTTAGCCGAGCAGATCCTGCAATCTTCGCAGTAGGATGTCTCCTTTGAGAAGCACGGTCCTCAGTTGAAGTGTAAACACGCAATTTTGGATTGGGGTGGAGTTGGGGGGCAGGGGATAATAAACACAGCTGTGCGGATGGCTTGAAGAGTTGGCAAGTTGTAAGGACAGGGAGCAGATAATTTGTTCTCAGGGACCAGGGCAGGGAGAAGCAGTAGGAGGCTTGATCCAGCAGAACAGTTGGGGCATCCAGATTATAAAAGAGTCTTCAAAGGGGATGGAAGAACCAGGATAACCAGGGGCAGCTGGGGCACTCAGGGAATGAAAGTGGCAGAAAAGACGAGAAATGGGCTTTTCTTGAGTGGAGACAGGGTGGAGAAATCACACAGGAGGATCACAAGATGCAGGAGGGTGGCCAGAGTCCTCCTGGGTCAATGACAGCTGCCACAGGGCAGATGAGGGCCACCTGAGGGGCACAGCTACCGTGGGCATCAAACAGAGGTTCCCATATGTACCCCTGCCTCCCTGCTGCTTGGAGAATCTACAGTACAAGCGCTGAGGAAAAGGAAACCCTGCACAGGCAGCAGCATCCCGGTCATACACAAAGAGGAACGGGGATGCCCCGGTACAGTGAGGACATGAGGATGGGAAGGAGAACTGTTCACATCACAAAAAGGCTAGACAGCATCTAATCACTTGGAATGTCTTCCTTCCAGTGGACCACAGCTCTGCCATGGCTGTGAACATCAGTCCACCATGAAGCACATCATTTTGTAGGTGGGAAGGATTGCTAAAAGAAATCAAGAGTTCTTAATTATTATAATACTATAAGAAAGGGATTGGCAAATTGGGAATCCCTAGTGGGAAACTGTCAGGGGGGGTGGGATTGGCAGTTGAGGGAAACTGCTAGGAGAGGGAGGGACACACCTCATCAACAAGGGTATCTGCATAAT
>CAUYQG010015452.1:0-11200 GCA_963574415.1 Tarsius wallacei
GGCGCATGCCTGTATTCCCCGCTCCTCTGGAGGCTGAGGTGGGAGAATGCCTTTAGCCCAGGAGATGGAGGCTGCAGGGAGCCAGTGATCGTGCCATTGCACTCCAGAGACCCTGACTAAAAAAAAAAAAAGGGCACAGACTTTTTTAAAGGCTACTTTCTTCAAATAAAATTTTTTTTTTTTTTTTGAGTTGGAGTCTCACTCTGTCGCCCAGACTGGAGTGCAGTGGCCGCTCCCGGCCACCGTGGCCTCGACCCGCTGGGCTCCGGTGATCCTTCCGCCTCAGCCTTCCAAGCAGCTGGAACTACAGGCGCACGCTACCACGCCCGGCTGATTTTTTGATTTATTGTAGAGATGAGGTCTCGCCAAATTGCCCAGGCGGGTCTCGAACCTGCGGGCTCAGGCAATCCACTCACCTCAGCCTCCCAAAGCGCGGGATTACAGGCTGAGCCACTGAGCCCGGCTTGAACTAATTTTTTAAAACTCAGCAGCAGGCCATTGCCATGCTAAGCTATGGCGTGGCCACATGCTCTTTGAGCTATAGCCAGGGGATGTTTTCTTAAGCTTTGGCCCCCTCCCCTACCTTGGGGAGGTGAATCTCCTCTTTCTCTCTCTTTCTCTCTTTCTAATTTAGTTTTTAAATAAACAACATTTTCTAATCTAAAAAAAAACCACGTATCTACGTGCACGTCTCTAAATTTTTTCTTCTTTTTATCCTTCTTTTTCTTCCTATCCTCCTCTATCTTCTAACCTTCCTGTCTTCTTCCTTCTCCTCCTTGTTCTTCCTCTTCTGTTTGTTTTACTTGCTCAGTTGTCTGTATGCCCTTTTACCCACTGTTCCCAAACTCTCCAAAAGAACTATGTAACTGCTCTCAAGAAAATGTCTCACATGGTCAAACAGGCTGGACAGTTTTTCAATTCTCTATCTCCCTTGGATCTTTACATCTGTTTGCTTATTTATTTATTTACTTAAGAACTTTTACTTGTACCATTTTCACACAAATACGTCGTCATAAAGAATCATGTGATACCAAGGGGATGAAAGAGAAGAGGTGCTCACTCTTCTACTAGTGCTATTTTCTCCTCTGAAGACTATTTGCCATCAATATTTTGTCACGCCTCTTTCTGTTTACCTTTCTATGCATTTCTATGTGTATATGTTTTCATATACATTAATATTACACTTTTTGCCTGCTTACCCCTAGGCCTTAAAGATCTTTTCCCATTTGTACTGGAGATCTTCAACATCAAATGCCCTGTATTCGACTTGCAAATAATCTCTGTCCTTTTCTAGTCCATAGGGTAAATTCCCAGTTTCTCGGGACGGCCTTTTCTCCCTCGGTGATAATTCATGGGATTCCATCATATGGCCATGAGCCCGTGGGCCCATCTTCTTGCTAGTGAAAGAAATATGAGCAGAATAAAAGGGAGAATCTCAACACGGTAAACAACTGCAAATTAGCAGATTCTGTTCCACACAATGAATTGCTTTAGCAAATTTTATTTCTAATCCCAGAGAATTTAATAAACTTTAAGACATGTATTGTTACCATGTTCTATGATTGTAAATATTTACCTCTTATAAGTCTTCAATTCTGATGAGTTGTCATGCTTAATAACGTGTCACCCTTGTAACAATACTTAAATTGATATCCTTATGTTCTAGAAGGTAGACTTGTTTTTGAACTTTTTTAAGTCAGAAGGAAATTATTGGTATTTTTGTTCTTTTCTCACAGGTGTATAGGTTAAAAGAGAAAAAGCAATATTTCTCCCTGCCCAAGACATACTCTCCAAGAACCCATAATAATACCAGATTCCTAATTTAGGTAAAGAGCTTGAGAATCTAAGAGTCATTTAAATCAACAGTACACTAGATCTCCCTTATTTAAAACATTTATTAAAATTCATAAAGGTGCGCATCATATGTGTATACCAATGAACGTTCACAAGCGGCACACCTATGGAATCAGCACCTGAAAAAAGACACAGACCATTTCTGGCATCCCTGAGGAACTCAAAAAGGATAACTTCTACCATGACTTTCTCTCCCTCTTTTTATTTTCTGTGTGTATACTTGTATGTATTTTGAGTTGGGGTCTCACTCTGTCATCCAGGCTAGAGTGCAGTGGCATAATCACAGTATACCTCAGCCTCAGCCTCCTGGGCTCAGACAATCCTTCCACCTCAGCCTCTCTAATATATGTGACTACAGGTACATGCCACCATGCTCAGTTATTTTTATTTTTTGTAGAGATGGGGTCTCACTCTATTGCCTAGGCTGGTCTTGAACCCCTGGGCTCAAGCAATTCTCTTATTTTGGCCTCCCAAAATTCTGGTATTATGGGTGTGAGCCACCATGCCTAGCTATCTCCTTCTTTTTAATAACTGCCTAATGGGTCACATCAAGAGTTGGGAAGTTTACTATTGGCATCCTCCTGTTGATGGATGTTTATTTAGATTATTCCTATCTTTTGGCTGCCACAAACAATGCTGCAAAGAACATTCGTGAGCGTGCTTCCCTGTGCATGTATGCAAGTATTACTCTAATAGACTCCAATAAATACAATCCCAGAGTTGAAGGGGTAAGAGCATTATATATCTTTTTTTTTTTTTTTTTTCTTTTGAGTTGGAGTCTCACTCTGTCACCCAGACTGCAGCCTCGACCTGCTGGGCTCCGGCGATCCCTCCGCCTCAGCCTTCCAAGTAGCTGGAACTACAGGCGCGCGCTACCACGCCCGGCTGATTCTTGATTTATTGTAGAGATGAGGTCTCACCAGGTTGCCCAGGCGGGTCTCGAACCCGCGGGCTCAGACAATCCACTCACCTCAGCCTCCCAAGGCGCGGGATTACAGGCTGAGCCACCAAGCCTGGCTGAGCATTATATATCTTGATGGTTAATATTATGATGACCTCCACAAAGACTACATCAAGTCACACTCCTAACTCCAGTATTTGAGAGGGTCATTTCTTGTCTTCTTGACAAGATGCAATATCAATTCTATGAATTTTTGCCAGTTTGATGGCTAAGAAACGATGGTTCATTATTGCTTTCATTCACATTTTTTTCGAATTCATATGTTAAAATCCTGACCCTCAATGTGACAATATTTGGAGATAGGGCTTTTAGGATGTTAGGATAATTACGGTTACATGAGATCATATGAGTGAAGCCCTCAGGATTAGTGCCCTTATAAGAAAGGACACCAGAGCGCTCTCTCTCTCTCTCTCTCTCTCTCTCTCTCTCCCCCCCCAACCTGCTATTTGAGGATATAGCAAGAAGGCAGCCATCTGCAAGCCAAGAAGACAGCCTTCATCAGAACCTGACCATGCTGGCACCCTGATCTCACACTTCCAGTCTCCAGTACTGTGAGAAAATTAATTTCTGCTGTTTAAGCCACCCAATCTATGGTATTTTGCTATGGCAGCCCGAGTGAAGACAGTATTTTTTCAAATGTTTACTAATCTTTTGTGTTTCTTTTATAAATCATTTGTGATATCACTTGCCCATTTTTCTGTGGCTGTTTGTCTATTTCTTATGGATTTTTAAGGGTTCTTTTTTATGTCATGGAAATGAATCCTTATTCTGTTAAATGTGTTTCAAATATTTTCTCATATATTTTAGTATTGTTGATGCTGTTCTTTCACAGTTTTTTTACTCTGACAAAGTCAAATTTATCACAATTCATCTTTATACTTCCTTAGTCTTCTATTTTATTTGGGAAAACTTTAAAATATGTTGCTACATTTTATTCCAAAATTTATAAGTAGTTTTATTAGTTTTTTAATTCATCAAGACTCTATACATTTACTTATTCTGTATTACAGGCAATAAAAATCAAAATTTATTCTTCCATTTGATATTCCATCAAAAAATATTAATTTGTTCCTCTTTTCCTCTTGATTTTAAATGCCACCTTTACCGTATACAAAATTTCCATATAAATATGTGATTGTTTATAGTTTTATTTGCTATCTAGATGGTTAGGCCTTCTCTCATTTTTCATAAATATCTTAGGAATTTTCATGTACAGGTATCATATTTTCTAGGTGAGCTCTAGAATCTACTTGCTAACTTCTATTTTTAAAATTCTATTCGACTTTGATTGTATTGCAATGAATTTAGTTATCAGTGGGGAGATTTAACACCTTTGTGATAAGCCTTCCAATACATAAACATGGTATATCATATAGGACTTGTACATCTTTGGGTTTATTTTATTATAAATGGGTCTTTTTCCGCTATATAATCTAAGTTATTATTATAAGGGTAGAAGAACGTTTCATAATGTTGATATTTTGTTTGGCTATCTTACTGAACTTCTTTGGTGTAATAATCCATCATTTTACATAGCTGGATTGTCTATGTGAAATTTAAATTATTTTATAACAATATTAATACCTCATTTTATATTTTAATTTTAGCTCCTAGGCTAAAATATGAATTAGCATCCTAATCTTGTTTCCATCTTTGTATGGAATGATCCTAATGTTTTACTACTAAGTCACACAATCTAAATATAGATTTCCTTTTTTTTTTCAACATAGAGGGTCTTTATTCAACAGCAGCTGAGAAACGATACCTCAGTCATGAGGAGACACATTTCTCCTTGGTCTGCTTCACTCCTTTTCCACGTTTCTGTTCTTTGCAGGCTACAGCTTGGTTGAAAAAAAAGGAGGGGGAATCATCCTAGTGGCAGCTCAGAGCCACCCCAGCGTCAACCTGCTGGATGCCGGTGATCCTTCCGCCTCAGTCTTCCAAGTAGCTGGAACCACAGGCGCGTGCTACCATACCAAGCATATTTTTTGATTTATTGTAGAAACAAAGTCTCACCAAGTTGCCCAGGCTGATCTTGAACCCCTGAGCTCAGGCAATCCTCTCCCCTCGGCCTCTCAAAGTGCTGGGATTACAGGCTTGAGTCACTGTGCCTGGCCTAACTATAGATTTCTGATAAAAATTTCATCCATCTTAGTATGTTTTCTTCTTTTCCTGGATTGTCAAGATTTTTTAATTAGAATTTTGTGTTGAATTAAATAATTTTCAGCATCTATTAAAACGATGATATGGTAGTATAATTCAACCTTTGAACAAAATTATTCATAATAAACTATTCTTGTACTCCTGGAAAAACCGTACTGGGTCACAGTCTCTTGTTCTTTTAATACATGATGGATACTGCTGCTTATATCTTATTTTGCTCCTATATTCATAAGTGATCCTGGCCTATAGTTTTACTTTGGGGACTGTTCCCATCCAGTTTGCATTGGGGCAGTGCTGGCAATTTAGAATGGGTGGAAGAAACATTCCATGTGTTCCTGTGTTCTGGAACCATTACTATGTCATGGGAACTCACTGCTTCTTAAAGTGGCCAGGCTCGGTAGCTCAGCCTGTAATCCCAGCACTTTGGGAGCCCGCGGGTTCAAGACCACCCCAGGCAACTTGGCAAGACCTCATCTCTACAATAAACAAACAAAAAAAATTAGCTGGGAGTGGTAGCACAAGCCTGTAGTTCGGCTACTTGGAAGGCTGAGGCGGAAGGATCGCCGGAGCCTAGCAGGTTGACGCTGGGGTGGCCATGAGTGTGAGACTCCAACTCAAAAACAAGCAACAGCAACCAAAAAAAGTTAAAGTGAATATGTCTGCAAAATGTCCTGGGCTTGTGGCTTTTTTTAGGTAGCAGATTTTGACTACTTTGTCTTCTTCTTAATGATGATAAAAGTGGGAACTTCTAGAGTCAAGTGTTAGTCACCGTTTTTAGCACTTTCTAATTATTAATTCTTTCATTCTCCACGCCAACTCTGTAGCCCGCATTCTTACAGACTGAGGAATGAAGCACAGAGAAATCGAGAAAGACATGGTGCAGGTCACATAGCGAATCAGTTGAGGGGCCAGGATTGGGAACCAGAGACAGTCTGCACCCAAAAGCTGCGATCTTAACCACTGAATGAACAACACTGCCTCCCGGCAAGTAAGAGCAATTTAATCTTTTTACCTCTTCGGGAGTCATATTTTATAAGTCACTTTCCTTTTTCTTAACAAATCTTTTTTTCTTTTTCTAAATTTAAGATTCAGAGGGCACATGTGCAGGATTGTTACCTGTGTATATTGCACGATGGTGAGGTTTTGGTGAGGATGGGTTCTATTGAACCCATCACCCCAAGAGTGAACATGGTGCCTGATAGGTAGTTTTTCAACCTTTGTTCCCCTCCTCCACTCCTTCATTTAGGAGTCCCTAGTCTCTGTTGTTCTCGTCTTCATGTCCATGTCTACCCGGTGTTTAGCTGCCACTTTGAGCTTCTGTTTCTGTGTTAATTTGCTAAGAATAATGGCCTCCAGCTATATCCATATTGCTAAAGGACATGATTTTTTTTTATGGCTGTGTAGTAGTCCATGGTGTATATGTACCACATGTTCCTTATTTAATTCACCAATGATGGGCACCTAAGTTGGTTCAATGTCTTTTCTATTGTGAATAGTGCTACAATAAACATATGAGTGCAGGTGTCTTTTTGGTAGGTCTTTTGGGCATATATCCAGTAATGGGATTGCCAGGTTGAATGGTAATTCTATTTTTAGTTCTTTGAGAAATCTCCAAACTGCTTTCCACAGGGTTGAACTATTTACATTCCCACCAGCAGTATGTGAGCATTTCCTTTCTCTGCAACCTCGCCAATGTATGTTGTTTTTTGTTTTGTTTTGTTTTGTTTACTTTTTGATAACAGCCATTTTTTACTCATGTGAAATGGTATCCCATTGTGGTTTTGATTTGCTTGTCTCTGATGATTAGTGATGTTGAACATTTTTCTTTCTTTTTTTTTTTTTTTTTTTGGCTGCTTGTATGTTTTCTTTTGAAAAGTGTCTGTTCATGTCCACTTTTTAATTTGATTATTTGGGGTTTTTTAACTTTTTGATTTCTGTAAGTTCCTTATCGATTCTGGATATCAGTCCTTTGTTGGATGAATAGTTTGCAAACATTTTCCCCTGTTCTGTAGACTGTCTATTTGCTCTGTTGATAATTTATTTTGCTGTGCAGAAGCTCTTTAGTTTAACTAGTTTCTAATTGTCAATTTTTGTTTTTGCTACATTTGCTTTTAAGAACTTAGTCATAAATTCTTTTCCTAGACCAGTGTCCAGAAGAGTATTTCCTAGGTTTTCTTCTGGGATTTTTCTAGTTTGGGATCTCACATTTAAGTCTTTAATCCATTTTGAATTAAATTTTTTTATATGAGAGGTAGAGGTCCAGTTTCATTCTTCTACATGTGGTTAGCCAGTTTTCCCAGCACCATTTATTGAATAGGGTATTCTTGCCCCATTGTTTACTTTTGTCAACTTGGTCAAAGATCAGTTTGTTGTAGGTATGTGGTTTATTTCTGGCTTCTCTGTTATGTTCCATTGGTCTATGTGTTTATTTTTGTACTACTATTATGCTGTTTTTGATTACTGTAGCTTTGTAGTAAAGTGTGAAGTTGACTAATGTGATGCCTCCACTGTTGTTCTTTTTGCTTAAGATTACTTTGACTATTTGGACTTTTTTTTGGTTCCATATGAATTATGGAATTTTTTCTAATTATGGAAAAAATTGTGCTGGTAATTTGATAAAGATTAGGTTAAATCTGCAGGTTGCTATGGGTAGCATGGACAATTTAATGATACTGATGTTTCCAATACATGGGCATGAAATGTTTTTCATTTATGTCATCTATGATTTCTTTCAAGAGGGTTTTGTAGTTCTCCTTGTAAAGATCTTTCACTTTCTCTGATAGATTTATGCCTAGATATTTTACTTTGTGTGTGTGGCTATTCTAACTGGAACTGAGTTCTTGATTTAGTTATCAGCTTGAATGTTATTGGTGTATAGAAATGCTACTGATTTTCATACATTGATTTTGTATCCTAAAACTTTACTGAAGTTGTTTATCAGGTCTAGAAGTATTTTGGCAGAATCTTTAGGGTTTTCTAGGTATAAAATCATACTGTCACAAAGAGAGATAATTTGAATTTCTCTTTTCCTATTTAAATGCCTTTTTTTTCCCTCCTGCCTGCTTGCTCTGACTAGGACTTCCAGTACTATGTTGAATAGGTGTGGTGAGAGTGGACATTCTTGTCTTGTTTCAGTTCTTGGGAAGAATACTTCCAACTTTTGCCCATTCAGTATGATGTTGGCTGTGGATTTGTCATAGATGGGTGTTATAATTTTGAGGCATGTTCCTTCAATGCCTAATTGGTTGCAGGTTTTTATCATGAAAGGATATTGGATTTCATTGAATGCTTTTTCTGTATCTATTGAGATGATCATATGTTTTTTGTTTTTAATACTGTTTATGTGGTGAATCACATTTATTGATTTGTTGTTGAACCATCCTTGCATCCCAGGAACGAAGCTCACTTGATCTTGGTAAATAATCTTTTAGATGTGCAGCTGCATATGGTTTGCTAGAATTTTCTTGAGGATTTTTGTGTCTATGTTCATCAGGGATATGAGTCAGTAGTTTTCTTTTTTTGTTGTATCTTTGCCATATTTTGGTTTCAGGATGATATTGGTTTCATAGAATGGGTTAGGGAGGAATCCCTCCTCCTTAATTTTTTGTTATTTTTTTTTTACATCTGATGGAATTCAACTGTGAATCCATCTAGTCCTGGGCTTTTTGGTTGGTAGGCTTTTTAAAATTATTACTGATTCAATTTTGTGCCTCATTAATAGTCTGTTCAAGGTTTCCATTTCTTCCTGTTTCAATCTTGGAAGGTTGTGTATTTCTAGGAATTTAACCATTTCCCTCAGATTTTCTTTTTGTTTGTTTGTTTGTTTTGAATTGGAGTCTCACTCTGTCACCCAGACTGGAGTGCAGTGGCCACTCCCGGCCACTGCAGCCTCAACCTGCTGGGCTCCGGTGATCCTTCTGCCTCAGCCTTCCAAGTGAGGTGCGCGCTACCACACCCAGCTAATTTTCGATTTATTGTAGAGATGAGGTCTTGCCAAGTTGCCCGGGCAGGTCTTGAACCCATGGGCTCAGGCAATCCACTCACTTCAGCCTCCGAAAGTGCTGGGATTACAGGCCGAGCCACTGAGCCCGGCCTCCCTCAGATTTTCTAGTCTATGCACACAGAAATATTTCTAGTAGTTTCTGAGGATTTGTATTCCTGTAGTATTAGTTGGAGTGTCACCTTTGCCATTTCCGATTGTGTATCTTCTTTTTTCTTTGTTAATTTAGCTAGTGATCTATCAATCTTGTTTACCCTTTCAAATAACCAGCTTTTCATTTTGTTGATCATTTATATAGAACATTTTTGTTTCAATTTCATTTAGTTCTGCTCTGAATTGGATTATTTATTTTCTTCTACTAGTTTTGGGTTTTATCTGTTCTTTTAACAAAACATTTTTGACATGGAAGCTAACTTGAAGCAGCTCCCACTGGCTCAGAGTGGTACAATTTGACAATCAAAAAGACTAGTAATTACAATAGGTTCAAATACACCAAATATATATTATACTTAATGATGAAAGACTCAATGCTCTCTCTCTAAGATCAAGAACAAGGCAAGAATGTCTATTCTCAGCATTCCTATTTGACATAATGTTGGATGTTCTCATTACTGCAAGGAAAAATGGGATATAGATTGGAAAGGAAAAAATAAAACTGTCCCTATTTGCAGATGACAATATGTACATATATTTGTCTGTGCATATATACATTATATATAATCCCAAGGAATTAAAAGTTAAGACAGTGTCAGATGAAGGAAAACTAAGAGAACACATTGTCACAGACCTACTCTCAAATACATACTAAAGTAAATTCTTCAGACAGCAGGGAAATTATACTGGAGAAAAACTTGGAACATTAGTAAGAAGTAGAAGCAACAGAAAGGGTAAAGATCTAGGTAAATGTAGTAGACTATTCTTCTTCTATTGATTCTTGAAAATATATATGATATAGCCGGGCGTGGTAGTGCGTGCCTGTAGTTCCAGCTACTTGGAAGGCTGAGGCGGAAGGATCACCGGAGCCCAGCAGGTCGAGGCTGCGGTGGCCGGGAGCGGTCACTGCACTCCAGTCTCCAGTCCAGGCGACAGAGTGAGACTCCAACTCAAAAAAAAAAAAAAAAAAATTGCCAAAGACACTAAAATCAGGAGACTCACTGTCAGATTGCAGCCATAGCCAGTAATAGAAATGAGATTATCTGGGAAAGATATGTAAAGGGCCCTCTGGTCTAATAGTGTGAATCCCTGTGGCATACATTCTGAGAACAGAGCCATGAGCCCAGAGCCTAGAGCCTTAAGCCACAGGGGCTTATTCCCAGGCCTTGAAACCAAATGGAATTTGTCCTGCTGGGTTTCAACATGCTTGGTACCAGTGACTTCTTCCTTTCTTCCATTTTGTCCCATTTGAAATGGAGATACCTATAACTCTTATCCTGTTCCTGTCCCGCCACTGTATTTTGGGAACAGATAACTTGTTTTCTAGTGTCACAAGTCCAAGGATGAGGAATTTTGCCCCAGGATGTTTTATAACCAGTCTTATCCATTCTTGTTTTAGATGATGAAATTTGGTACTTTTGAGCTGATAATATTTAGATGAGATTTTGGACTTCAATTGAAGCTGCATGGCTTGAGACATTTGAAGCTTGGGGGATGGAGTGAATGTATTTTGCATATGGGATGGATGTGAATCTTTGGGGGACCAGAGGGCAGACTGTGGTAGGCTGAATAATGACCCTTCAAAAAATAGCCACATCATAACCCCTGGAACTTGTGAATGTTTCTGACAACAAAAAGTAATTATGTTAAAGATCTTGAGATGGGGAGATCATCCTGAATTATCTGGCCAGGACCTAAAAGTAATCATAAGTGTCCTCATCAGATTGAGGCAGAGAAAGATTTGGCACAGACAGAAAAGAAGAAGGCCATGTGACTGCTATGGTTTGAATGGTCCCATCAAAACTCATGTGGAAATTTAATTGCCATTGTAACAGTGTTGAAATGAGGGACCTTCAAGAGGTGATTAGGTCATGAGGGCTCCACCCTCAGAATAACACAAAAAATTGATACCAAGGAGTGGGGTTGTTGCTACAACAAATACCTTAAAATGTGGAAGCAGCTTTGGAACTGGGTAACGGATAGAGATGGAAAGAATTTGGAGGAGCAGCCCAGAAAAACACTCTATCGCTGTGAATGCAGCATTAAAGGTAATTCTGGTGAGAGCTCAG
>CAUYQG010015458.1:0-16134 GCA_963574415.1 Tarsius wallacei
TAAAATTTCTTTCTTTCATTAACAAAACTTTCCCCTCCACCCTAAATTTTTTTTTTTTTTTTAAAAAACCACCGGCGCCCCCCCCCCCCCCCCCCCCCCCCGTCTATTGGTTAGTTGACTAACCATGGGGCTGAGTCTTCATTCTGAAAATGCTCTAAATTGGTATCTCATACTCAGATGGTAGTGAATAGCTGCCTTAGTTATGACTTCTCCCTTCTAGATACCAACCAATCAGGTAGTTAAAGCAAGACAAACTGATTGCACCATATTTTTTTTTAAAAGTACTGCACAATGGTGGTGTTATGCTCCACTAAAATGTACTCCTCAGTTAGGTTTGGGGAATGTTGCATTCTATTCCTGCTGTGTATTGGTGTATTAAAAGTTCTGATAAGCCCCACAATAAAGAAAAGTGTTTAATTTTGCCTAATTTAGTACTTCCCAAATGATATATTGTCATCAATGCTGATGATCAGCGATGTGAGTGATATCTCAGACAGGTTACTCTTAGCTCACGTACGATTATGTTGAGACTAAATCTCTCTGCTCTAAGAGGAAAACAACAATAGTGTCTTAGGTAAGGTGACTGAGACTCATGTCTTGGCTTAGTCTTTTGGCAATTCTGTAACTTGGGGAAAGCATACTTAAATTCCTTGAGTTTTTTCATCTGCAAAATGGGAAATAAATCTTTCCTCAAAGGGTAGCTGTGATTTGTTTATTCATTAGTGAATTCACTCATTTACCAAATGTTTATTGAATATCTCCCCAGTACCCAACATAGAGCTATTGACTGGGTATTCAGGAGTTAACCAACCCACTTGAAGTTGAATTTTTTTGTTCATGGGAAACCCCTGATCACTGTGTGTCATCTCTACCATCCTGGAACACATTTTGCATTAAACTAAATAGCAAGAGAGATTAACCAGCAAGCCGAGTCCATGCCAGACTGAGCTAGATGTTCTTCAGAACCTCCAAGCAGAAAGGAATGTCACTCACAGCTTAGATGGGTAACAAAAAATATGCCAAAGGAAAGACAAGCTATTTGCCAAGGCTTCTCCTGCAAGAGTTTTAAAATGCTATTTGGACTTCTATCCTTTGTTCAGCTTTAAAAAAATTCCTGGAGCTTTCAATCTTTGTTCTTTCCATTTGAGAAATTTATTTTTAAAACCCAACACATGAAAGATTTTCCTTTGAAGATGAATATATTACTAAGGGGATAGGAGGAAGACGAAGGTGGTTCACTTATACCTTGTGTTGTTGTTACTGGACCCAGGTGGAGAAAATGTTTTATCTCCTTACCTCCTCCTTCCTGCTGCCCTCCTTGCCTTGAAAAGAAGCCCTGCATTTTAAGTGAGACCACCCTACAGGAAACCATTGAATTAGCATGCAGTCAATGCAAGGCCTGAATAGCTAGACAAAGGGCTTCTGGACCATCTTGCTTCTGCCCCGGGGACAGATTTCTTGCTTAGGTTTCTAAGAAATTGGTCCAGTAAATTCAGTGGTGCTCATAACTGCCTTGCACAGGGCTTCTGGCCCACAGATCCAGAGCAATTTGTAATACCAGTTAGAGTTGAGGCGGGTGCAAGAAGAGAAAACAAACAAATCCCTTCACCTGTATTACTCCAAGGAAGAGCAAGAGGCTTAAAAAAGATGAACACACATGGGAATTAGTTGGAAATGAAAAAACTAGCAACTTTTTGGCCTGTTGTTGTCTATTGCTCCAAAATAGAGTTTTTGGAGTTTAGCATGATTGACATTTGGGGTGTGATAATTCTTGGTTATGAAAGAGATATGCATTGTACAATATTTGGCAGTATCCCTGGCCTCTACCCAATATCAGATGCCAGTAGCAACTATTTCTAGACATTGTCAATTGTACTCAGGGGTGGGAGCAGAATTGTCGCCAGCTTAGAACCACTGCTCGAAAGAAAGAATTCTTACAAATTTTGGTGCAATGAACTTCTTTGGCAATCTGTAAAATGCAGTTAACGTTTATATTGATGTTTTAAAATATATAGAATAACTAGGGAAAGCATTTATAGTAAAGTTATTGAAATTACATAAAAACACCAAAATGGTATTATAGTAATTTATGTCGTGATTGAGCTGAAACCAGAGAAGGTGACCTGGTGTAGCTTAGGGGGCTAGAAGCCCTGCTAGGCTCTGGTGTTGGTAATGATAGTGGTAGTGTTGGGGACAGGCTCAGCCAATACTTGTTGCTCACCTGAGCAAGTGACCTGACCCACTGAACCTCAGAGCCTTTTTTATAAAACGATGGGCTCAGCCTGGACCAGTGTTTATTAAATCTCTGCGACTGGTTGACTTTGTTTAAGGCACTTTAACCTACATAAACCTCATCTAGGCTAACAAAATCCACAAAAGTGAGCTCTGTTTAAAAGTAAAGGATTTGAGATCAGGCATGGTGACTCATGCCTGTAATCCCAGCACTTTGGGAGGCTGAGGCAAGCAGATTACTTGAGCCCAGGAGTTCAAGACCAACCTGGACAACATAGTGAGACCTCATCTCTGAAAAAAAAGAAAAGAAAACAATTAGCCAGGTGTGATGGTGCACACTTGTAGTTCCAGCCACTCAGAAGGCTGAGGTGGAAGGATTGCCTGAGCCCAGGAGGTTGAGTCTGCCATGAGCCATGATCCTGCTCCTGCATTTCATCCTGGGCAACAGAGTGAGACTGTGACTCAAAAACAAAAACAAAAAACAAAAAAAGGAAAAGGACTTGAGCTGGAAAGAGAGATACATCAAATTGTTCCACTGCATAGGTAGTTAAGTGAGATTGTTGGGGCCAAGACCTGGGTTTGTATTTTTATCCAGGAGCCTTAGCAAATGCCAGGAATATAACAGTACCCGGCAAATGTTTACTGAGTGAACAAATGAGCAAATGAACGCATTCATAAATCATCATCTAATTTCAGTGCTGAGTTAACTCACTTCTCTCTTAACATTTTACCTCTCAGGTAAAAGAATTGTGAAGATATATTTTAATTCAGTTTGCTTAAATATTCTGTAATGCTAATATACTCTCTCATAAATCATACACACAAGAGTTCCTTATCTTGTGGGTCTGTTAGCCCCCATGGGATAGAGGAGAGTTCAGCCCAGAAGTGTCTTCTTGAAGTTCCCTCAGAGCCTCAGTCAGTTTTTTGTTGTTAGCAGGACAGCTTCTACAGAATCCATTGCCCTGTGATGTTCCCACCCTACTGAAGTGAAATTTCTGATAAACTGCCTGGGTCCACAGGCATGCGGTCACGGAAACTGTAACAGAGGAACTGAGTAGTGGACACCGCAGAGGGCAAGAGCAGCCAAGTCAAAGAGGGAAATCAAAACAGGCTTTGATTTGAGTATTCTTTCTTTCTTTTTTTTTTTTTGAGTTGGAGTCTCACTCTGTCACCCAGATTGGAGTGCAGTGGCTCGCTCCTGGCCACCGACTCGACCTGCTGGGCTCCGGCGATCCTTCCGCCTCAGCCTTCCAAGTAGCTGGAACTACAGGCACGTGCTGCCATGCCCGGGTAATTTTTTTGATTTATTGTAGAGATGAGGTCTCACCAAGTTGCCCAGGCAGGTCTCAAACCCGCGGGCTCAGGCAATTTACTTACCTCAGCCTCCCAAAGCGCGGGATTACAGGCTGAGCCACCAAGCCTGGCGAGTATTCTCTTTCAAAACCTAGCTTTTCCTCAGTAAGGGGGAGCCCAGATAAACTTCAAAACAAAGAAAGCCTCTTCCTCTTGTTTTGTAGAAAATAAATGGACTTAATTATGTGTCCAGAACTCCACAATTGTAGTGTATGACGTGTATGTATATGTGGATTATGTAACAAGGGACTGTAAAACAGAAGTTAGTGGGGTTGAGTTCTTGCTGGGTGATGGTGGCCCAGACACTCTACTACCCTGACCTGCAATGACTTCTTTTGCAAAATATGGTGACAAATTAATTACAAGGTTGTAACTCAAGGGCCTACAGACAGTATGTGTAAAGTGAAGCACAAGACAAAAAGGAGTGGTGAAGACTGTGACCAAGCACAGAGTAAATGTCCCATCTACAAGAGGTTCCGGCCAGGCTTGGTGATTTAGCCTGTAATTCTAGCACTTTGGGAGGCTAAGGTGAGGGGATTGCCTGAACCCACAGGTTCGAGACCAGCCTGGGAAAATCAGCAAAATTTCATCTCTACAATAACTAAAAAAAAAAATTAGCTGGGCATGGTAGCAAACGCCTGTAGCTCTGGAAACTTGGAAGGCTGGGGCAGATGGATTGTCAGAGCCCAGCATGTTGATGCTGGGGTGGCCATGAGTGCGCCACCGCACTCCAGCCTGGGCGACAGAGTGAGACTCCAACTAAAAATAAAAATAAACATAAAAAAATAAAAAGTGATTCCACCACTCAATTTTAGTCCCTTATTGCCATTTTATTTATTTTTTATTTTTGAGTTGGAGTCTCACTCTGTTGCCCAGACTGGAGTGCAGTGGCCGCTCCCGGCCACTGCAGCCTCGACCTGCTGGTCTCCAGCGATCCTTCCACCTCAGCCTTCCAAGTAGCTGGAACTACAGGCGCGCACTACCACACCCGGCTAATTTTTTGATTTATTGTAGAGATGAGGTCTCACCAAGTTGCCCAGGTGGGTTTCGAACCCATGGGCTCAGGCAATCCACTCACCTCAGCCTCCCAAGGCGCGGGATTGCAGGCTGAGCCACTGAGTCCAGCTCTTTATTGCCATTTTAGAATGTGGGTTGAATGTTGCCAGACCTTCTAGATTTTTAAACAACCTGAAGCTGGGCGCAGTGGCTCAAGCCTGTAATCCCAGCACTTTGGGAGGCTGAGGCTAGAGGATTGCCTGAGCCCACGGGTTCAAGACCCGCCTGGGCAACTTGGCGAGACCTTGTCTCTACAATAAATAAAAAATTAGCTGGACATAGTGGCGCGTGCACCTGTGGTTCCAGCTACTTGGAATCTGAGGGGGAAGGATCGCCTGAACCCAGCAGGTCGACGCTGTGGTGGCCATGAGAGTGTCACTGTACTCTATCCTGGGCAAACAGAGTGAGACTTCTACTCAAACAAAACAAAACAAAACAACTCTGAAATTTGAATTTTAAATGTCCATAATTCTTTCAAAGCTTTAAAGACACAGTGCAGGGCAGATTTGACCCCAGATAGTCATGAATGATCTGTGAAACCTTGCAAAATGAAGGATTAAAGGGAACAAGTACATATGCTAATTGTCTGTGAAATTTAAAAAATTTACATTTTATAGTGCTTTACAGTTTGTAAGTCACCTTCATGATTTTTTTTTTTTTTGAGTTGGAGTCTCACTTCTTTGCCCAGGTTGGAGTCCAGTGGTATGCAGCTCATGGTTGTCAACCTTCTGGGCTTCAGTGATCCTTCTGCCTCAGCCTTCTGAGCATACCGGAACTACAGACGCGGGCTACCATGCCCTACTATTTTTTATTTTATTGTAGAGACGAGGTCTCACCGAGTTGCCCGGGCTGGTCTCGAACCGGCAGGTTCAGGCAATCCACTCGCCTCGACCTCCCAAAATGCTGGGATTACAGGCTGAGCCACCGAGCCCAGCCACCTTCATGATTTTTATCAGAGTCTCCTGAAATCCCTGTTTCGCAGAGAAGGAAACTTAAGTCCAGGAATGTTAAGTGATTTGCTCACAGTTACACAGCTGTGGGAAAGTGGGAGAACCTAGACTCACTCTCTATAATGGGATTCCCCACACTCCCGCCAACCATATTGCTTTGTCCCAAAACATGGACCTAAGAAGGTCAAATAAAGGGAACATCTTCATCACTCCAATCAATGATCTACAAAAGTTCATCCTTAGAACAAGAAAGTGTTATGAAAGAATCACTCTTTAAGGAAGAAACATTGACTCTCCATTTTTGTTCCCGGTTAAATATCAGGTCAGTGTTTCTTCTAAAGCTTCATGTATTTCTCAGTCACCTCTAAAGAGAAATAGGATGGAGGAAGGAGCCTTATATTCTGGCCATGACTCAACTGCTAACTGTCTGTGTGACTTCAGGCAAAAATCTTTTATCCTCTCCCTAAACTTCAGGTTCCTCATCTGTAAAATGGGAACCATGGTATGTAAATAGGCAGATCAGTGGCCCATCCTCATTCCATGAGACGACACCAGTCCTTCAGAAGGTTGCCCTTTAGAGATCCAGGCAGCTGGGGGAAGCAGACCTTCAGCATGTAATCACAATATAGGGTGATATGTGCTGTTAATTGGAAATGCATAATGAGTGATATTTAAAAAGAGATATAGAGCAAGATTTCCTGTACACTATAATACAAACAGTTCTTATTAGTGGTTACAAGTACATATAACATAGAAGCTGGCTCTATGATTTATCTCAATACCTTTTAGAAAGGAATAGAAAACTGTGAGTATTAAAGAATATACAATAAAAAGGAGTCTCCCTTTCACTCTGACACCAAATTCCACTTTCCAAAAGATAGCTGATAACAGATTCTTGTGTGCCTTCTCAGAATTATCTAGAAGTTTATATGAATATGGTGTATATCTCTATCTCTATATCGCTATCTATTCATATATTCTCTTTTTTCACGAATGGGAGCATACTGTACCCTGACTTCTTTGCTTACTTTTCCTAGTTAAACATTTCATTAAAATTTTTCTGTATTAGTACATAGAGAATTGTCTCATTCTTTAGAGTAGTTGCATAGTGTGTCTTTATTACATATCTCTATGTATCCTAATTCATTTAATAATTTCTAATTGATGAGTTTACTATGTGCTTTTTTTATCATTTTGATATAATTTATCATTATAAAATAAATGTATACTATTGCTTCATTATAGATTTTGAACATTTATACGGCTTGTTATAGAGACTACAACCTAAATACTTTCAGTAACATTTCAAAAAATGACCTACACATTTTTACCAATATACTGAATTATAATTAAAAAAAAAAATTTGTCCACTGAGGGGTGATAATAATCTGTACTAATTTTTTTTTTTTGATTGAAGTCTCACTCTGTCACCCAGACTGGAGTGCAGTGGCACACTCCCGGCCACTGCAGCCTTGACCTGCTGGGCTCCGGCGATCCTTCCGCCTCAGCCTTCCAAGTAGCTGGAACTACAGGCATGCGCTACCACGCCTGGCTAATTTTTTGATTTATTGTAGAGACGAGGTCTTGCCAAGTTGCCCGGGCAGGTCTCGAACCCACGGGCTCAGGCAATCCACTTGCTTCGGCCTCCCAAAGTGCTGGGATTACAGGCTGAGCCACTGAGCTCGGCCTAGAATGTTACCTATATAGAGCAAAGACTAGAACTTAAATCAAAGTATAAAAACCCTACTTTACTGCCAAAAAGTTGAACCCACAAAAAAGAATGAAGAAAGAAAAACAAAAACAAAAAACAAACCAAACAATCAAAACAGTTCAGAGAATCAAAAATTAATATTAAAGTATTCTATGGCCACCTTTGGTTATCTACATTTAGACTATCCGAATATATCCTACTATAATTAAAGTAAACTGTTATTTAGCCAGGGAGAACTATTTAGATGATCCCATAAAGATAATTAAATTAAAGAAACAGAAAAGCAATTTTCCTTTTTGAAAAGGGAGGTCTAAAGATTTCATCCTTTAATGTAAAAACTTAAGGGTGGTGCACTTTGCTCTATGTTTAGTCCAAATTTTCTTTATCCCTTATTATGCATCTCTAAAAGAGTTGCTTGATAAGAAAGTTTTTAAAAAGTGCATATCAGAAAAAAAGATTTTATTTTATTTTTTTCATCATAATAAAGCATCAAGCAATACTGTATTATTGCACTAAGGAGTCAAAGAAATTTCTAATTTTTAATTATAAGGTAAAAATCCTTAAAAATCAAGTATATAACAAAGAAATGAAAGAGCAAAGCTGAAAGTGAACAATCTAATTTCCATACTGCCTAGACGAAAATTCTTTTGTTATAAAAACGTCATAATTCATTTACTAAAAACTTTATCAGATTGCAATTATATTATTTCTTAAAATTATCTTATTAGGAAGATGTGTGATTTCCATGACATTGCTAAATCAAGCATAATTATGAAATAATGTTCCAGTAGTTTAATGGAATGTACCAGAAAGTCAAAAGATCTGGATTCAAAAGCCTGAGAGCTTTGAACACTCAATGTACTTATGTCTCAGTTTCATCATACAAAAAGCAAAGGTTATTAATACCCACCCTGCATACCTTGGGAGATAAAACAGGAGAACAAATCTTAAAATGTATTACTTCATACTTTTAAAATAATTTTTCAAGGGGACTACTTTAACTTAATAGCTGGAATGAAAATGCTATGAAGCTTCTTCCTCAAGAATAGTTAATCAAGAGCGATCAATTTGGTTACACTAAAGCGCTGTGTGGATAAAGTACAATAATTGGATCCTTAGCTTCTGAAAAATGAAAAATTTAAGTATAGTTCTAATCCAGCAGTCCATAGACAGGGCTGAGAATTGCTAAGGATCTCTTCCTCTGTAAGCTGAAGTCTTGATTCTATCATAAAATACAATTTCTATGAAAACACTACATAACATATTTAATAGGCATGAAACACAAAAATATTATCAAATACTACTTACAAGAACTTCGTAGTCAGGGATGGTATGGGTTCCAAGCCCTGTCCTATCAAAAGTTACTCTATATGTGGCATTAAGAGTATCCACAGCATCTATTTGTCCAGTGAACAAACCATCATGAACACCACGTAATCGTGCTGACAAAAGAACAAATGCATTACAATGTTAGGGAGATAAAAAGAACTGCCAAATATAAAACTTCCAAGCATGTAATTTAAACCACAGAAAGTACAGTATTGTTGTCTATTAAAGTTTCAAAACAAGCACACACTTTATTTTTAGAAAAACAACAAAAAGATTTTTTGAATTAAAAACCAAAACTATTCATGATGATTCCTTATTTGATATATAAATGAAATTATATAATATAAATTAAGAGAAAACTATTTTGAAATCATTCAGGGTCCTAACTGCAA
Organism: Tarsius wallacei; assembly: GCA_963574415.1. Lineage (NCBI taxonomy): Eukaryota > Metazoa > Chordata > Mammalia > Primates > Tarsiidae > Tarsius > Tarsius wallacei. Next base: position 9,024 of record CAUYQG010015458.1, read on the forward strand.
AAACAAAAAATACAACAAAATAACTTTGGTCATTGTGCTCATTAATGAAGCACAAGTAGTAGTTCAATTAAAAAAAAAAGTCGACAAAGATGTGCAGAAAAGAACATAGCAGACTTGAGACTACTATCTTAGAAAGACCTACTTGCAAGGTTAGCCTTGGGTTGACATCTGAGAAAGTGGGTTTCAGAAGTGTTCCCACTGTTCCCCAATGAATAAAGGTGGTTTACTGTGTCTAGATTGTGCAAACAATGTGGTTAATGCTAGACACCTGCTTTCCTTCTGGGACTCTGGAATTTCAGTATGTGCTAAGCAGAGGATGCCTACGTGACCAGTCCCCAGCAGAAACTCTGGTCACCAAGTCTCCAATGAGCTTCCCTGGCAGACAACACTTCACACATGTGACAACTTGTTTCCTGAGGAATTAAGTAAATCCTGTGTAACCCCGGGCTCTGCCCTAGGCTCTTTATTTCTTTGCTAAATCTGTTTTGTATCCTTCACTGTAATAAATCTTAGCCATGAGTACAAGTATGTGCCCATGTACTCTGAGTCCTAGTGAATCACCAAAACTAGGGGTGGTCTTGGGGATGAGTGACATAGGTGAACTCTTGTCTTATTATTTAAAGTCCAGTTTAAAAATAATATCAGAGATGTCCAGACATCCAGCACAAATGAAAAATATAAGAGCAGTAGCATTGAAGGCTGGGTAAAGTGATATATTTTATACCAACCAAAAAGTACAATACACAATATTTTAATAGAACACAGGATTATAAAATGCAAAACTGTTTAAAAGGAACAATTGACAAAAACACAATTTTAGGAGACTAAAATATCACTCTCAGTCTCTGATAGATCAATTAATGGAAAAGTGAACATGAATATAGAATATATGGATAATAAAGTTGAATAAACAAATAAAAACATAGAAAAGGACTTCTAGTTATGACAGCACAAAGAAATTGGTGATTCTTCTTCACAAAAGACAAGTGTAAACATAAACAAGATTGTCAAAAACAGTCATTCCGGGGAACTGGAAATAGACCAAGAACATACAAGAAATGTTTATTGTTGAAAAACTGCTAGGGATTCGGGTTAGATCAGGGGGACTTGGTGGCCTCTTTGCACAAAGTTATTCACAACCCCACCATTACCATCAAATTGCCTGGTGAGAATGCTTTTATTTGTGCAGGGCTGGTTGTGAAAACCAGCAGTGCTGTTGTCAGAAGGAACAGACTTGATGTTGATCAGTAAGTACAAACAGGAGACTCAAAGTGGCAAATTCAATCAGGAAAGAACAGAGAAAACCCACAGTTCTATAAGTTCAAGATTTGGACAAGAAAAATAACAGGGAAATCCAGAAAACTAGAGAGCCATAAAAAGACTGAAATAAACTCTCTACCATTATTGGCTAACTAGGAAACTATACAAATGAGCAGGGAAGAACCAAGAGTATGGCAAAAAGTAAAAGCTAAGGATGACTTGAAAACTGGTAGCAACTTTATATAGATTTCCTAACCTACATACAGGTCAATTTGAGGCCTTTGAGGCTCAAAACATTTGAGCATAACCACTAAGTTATATGCAGATAGAGGGGCAATCCCTTGGAAGCCAGGATTACAAATAAATTTTAAAATTTCTTTTTTTTTTTTTTTCCCAGGCGGGTCTTGAACATGCGGGCTCGGGCAATCCACTCACCTCGGCCTCCCAAAGTGCTGGGATTACAGGCTGAGCCACCGAGCCCGGCCAATTTAAAAATTTATAAATGGATGAGACATCAGTGTTTGCATAGACTAAAACAAATCCAGTAATACTCCAAAAAACTAGAATATAGAGTTGCTACAAAATATTACCTAAAATGTTACATTTTCAACCAAAAGTTACTAGAAATGTAAAGAAATAGGAAAACAAGAAAAAGTACAGTAAGCAGACCCTGACAGAGATAATATATTTAGCAAAGATTTAAAAAGCAGAACCAACTAAAAACTCTAGAGTTAAAGATTATAATAAAAGAAATGAAAATTCACTAAGATGGCTCAACGGTAGGTTTGGAGAGCAGAATAAAGAATCAGTGAAGATTTTAAATGATATATTGTAGCAAGTCAATGAAATGTAATCCCTAATGTTGGAAGAGGGACCTGGCCTGGAGGTGTTTGGGTCATGGGGGCAGATCCCACATAAATGGCTTGGTGCCCTCCCTACAGATAATGAGTAAGTCTCACTCTATTAGTTCATGTGAGAACTAGTTGTTTAAAAGAACCTAGCTGCTCCTCCTCCTCCTCCTCTTCCTCCTCCTTCTTCTTTCTCTCTCTCTCTCTCTCTCTCTCTCTCTCTCTCTCTCTCTCTCTCGCTTCCTTTCTTGCCATGTGACATGCCTGCTCCCTCTTCATCTTCCAGCATGACTGTAAGCTTCCTGAGGCCTCAACAGAAGTCAAGCAAATGCCAGTTTCATGCTTCTTCTTGTACAGCCTGCAGAATTGTGAGTCAAATAAGCCTCTTTTCTTTATAAATTACCCAGCCACAGGTAATCCTTTAAAGTAACGCAAAACCGACTAATACATAGACCAATTAAGAAGTAATATTAAAAAACATCCATTGGGATAAAAGGAAACAATATCAGACAATAACTAAAAACCACAGCAAGAATAATACCAAAAATGGTAAATATGTAGATACATATAAAACACGGTGTGTATGCACATATTTTGTTCCTATACTCTTTATTTCTTTAGCAAAAACATAAGATGATTTAAAGCAATAATTATAATACTGTATTGTTGATTTGTCACAGATACAAATGTAATATATATGATGATAATAGTAAAAAGGAGGTGGGAGAAAATGAAGCTATATAGTGGTAAAGTTGCTTTTTGTTTTTTAACAGAATTAAGTCAGTTTTAAACCAAAGTATGTCATGTTATGTTAAAAATGCATATTATAATTCCTAGAGCCACAAAAACAAAACAAAACCTCTCACTTCAGCCAGAGAATCAGAGTAAAAACAAAAAACAGAAAAACTCTCAAAAAACATTTTTTTTTTTTGAGTCATAGTCTCACTCTGTTGCCCAGGCTGGAGTGCAGTGGCATGCTCACGGACACCCAGTGTCGACTTGCTGGGCTCAGGAGATCCCTCTGCCTCAGCCTTCCAAGTTGCCAGAACTACAGGTGGGCACTACCATGCCCGACTAATTTTTTGATATACTGTAGAGATGAGGTCTCACCAAGTTGCCCAGGCTGGTCTCAAACCCGTGGGCTCAGGCAATCCTCTCGCCTCGGCCTCCCAAAACGCTGGGATTACAGGCTGGAGACACCACGCCCGGCCATTAAAAAAAAATTTTTTTTTAAATCAACAGGCTGGACGCAGTGGCTTACACCTGTAATCCCAGCACTTTGGGAGCCTGAGGCAATAGAATTATTTGAGCCCAGAAATTTGAAACCAGCTTGGACAACACAGAGAGACCTTGTCTCTGCAAAAATAAAAGTAAAAAAGTTATGTGAATGTGGTGGCATGCATCTGTAGTTCCAGCTACTGGGGAGGCTGAGATGGGAGGGTCACTTGAGCCCAGGAATTTAAGGCTGCATGAGCCAGGATTGCACCACTGCACTCCAGCATGGGTGAAAGAGTGAGACCATGTCTCAAAGAAAAAAATGAAAACAAAAAATCCTCAACAGAAGAGGAGGGAAGGGGTGGAGGGATGAAAAATCACCTACTGGGTACAATGTGCACAGGTAGAAGCGGTGAGTACACTTAAAACCCAGACTTCTTCACAATCATGTAACCAGAAACTATTTGTACCCCCTAAAGCAATTAAAATAAAAAACACATACATTGTTTAAAAGAAATCAACAGAGAAATTAAAATTGCATACTAAAAAATATTTAACACAAAAGAAGGCAGCCAACGGGGTACACAGGAACAAAAAAAGGCAGGAGACATTGAAAACAAACAGCAAAATGGCAGATGTAAATGCAACCATATCAACAATTGCATTAAATGTGAATACACTAGTGAAAAAGCAAAGATTTGTACGCTGAATTAAAAAAACAAACAAACCAGACTCATTATCTTCATGTTTCTGGAATTTGTGATACAAAGAACAATGTAGAGCTAATCCATAACTTGTGTATGTTATTTTAATATAAATTCATGGTAAACAAAAACTTCCTATCCCTCTTTCCTTTAAAAAGCTACTTGTTTTTTTGTTTGTTTTTTTTTGAGTTGGGAGTTTCACTCTGTCGCCCAGACTGGAGTGCAGTGGCCACTCCCGGCCACCGCAGCCTGGACCTGCTGGGCTCCGGCGATCCTTCCGCCTCAGCCTTCCAAGTAGCTGGAACTACAGGCGCACGCTACCACGCCGGGCTAATTTTTGATTTATTGTAGAGGTGAGGTCTCGCCAAGATGCCCGGGCGGGTCTCGAACCCGCGGGCTCAGGCAATCCACTCACCTCAGCCTCCCAAGGCACGGGATTACAGGCTGAGCCACTGAGCCCGGCTTAAAGAGCTACTTGTAACTGCTGTTAATCAGAGTGCATGTTCAGGATATTTAGGAAAAAAAACTCTCTCAAACCATGTTATTCCCTCTGCTCTCACACCATAATTTTCATTAATACAGAATAAAATTTCTGTGACAAAATGTGGGGGGATTTCCCCACATACCAAGCAGCAGACACCAGCTGAGTGTCCTCTAATTCGATTCTGACACTATCTACCTGGAGACAGTGTCCGATCCCACAGGCTGAGGGCCGCCCCACAAGACAGCCCCCCATCCCAGAAACCTGTTGCAAGTCCCGGCCTCCGCAATTTCTGACCGAACTGGTTTTAAGTTGGGGTTCCCATGACCTCCCTCTGGAGCAGCTCACGAAACTCAGGGAAACACTTACATTTACTGGATTATTATAAAGGATATTTCAAAGGATACAGATGAAGAGATGAGTATGACGAGGTATGGGGGAAGGGGTGCAGAGCTACCATGTTCTCCCTGGGCATGCCACCCTCCAGGAATCTTCACATGTTCAGCTATCCAGAAACTCTTTGAATCCTGTCGTTTTGGGTTTTCATGGAGGTTTCATTATACAGGCATGATTGACAACCATGTAGAAATATGATTGGACAAAAAAGGGTATGATCTCATACTAACAGACTGAGTGGAGAAACCCAGCAAGGCCTGTTTGTTCAGATTCTTCTTGGCCTCTCTGCAGCACTCTTCCTCCAGAGTATAGGGCAGGACCTTCTCTGGAATGAGGATCTTTTGATCCATCATCAGATTAGAGTTTTGCCTTGGGCAGGTAAAAGGAAGACAGGAGAAGGTCAGAGAGAGATTCTATGTCCTGAGCCTTGCTCCCGAGGTCTAAAGTACTTCAACATTATAACAAAAGACTGTGACAAGGGCTATGGGAGTTGAATCCATGGACGTAGACGAAAACTAGTATTTATATCATGACACCATACAGGGCAACTTGAATCAATGCTCACAGGTTGAAGTCCTCAAATTTGTCCCAATAAACTTTCTATATCTATCTATCTATCTAATCATCTATCGATATTTTTTAAAGTCTTACTCCCTCACCCAAGTTGGAGGGCAGTGGCATAATCATGGCTCACTGCAACCTAAACCTCCTGGGCTCAGATCATTCTGCCTCAGCCTCCCAAGTACTGGAACTACAGGTGTGCCTCACTACGCCCAGCAGATTTGTTTATTTATTTATTATTATATTTGAGTTGGAGTTGCCTAGGCTGGGGTACAGTGGCATGTTCACAGCTACTCCAGTGTCGACCTGCTGGGCTCCAGCGATCCTTCCACTTTAGCCTTCCAAGTAGCCAGAACTACAGGCGTGCGCTACCACACCTGGCTAATTTTTATTATTGTAGAGCCAAGGTCTCGCCAAGTTGCCTGGGCTGGTCTCAAACCTGCAGGCTCAGGCAATCCATTCGCCTTGGCTTCCCAAAATGCTGGGATTACAGGCTAAGCCACCAAGTCCGGTCAATTTTTTTATTTTTTATAGAGACAGGGTCTCCTTATGTTGCCTAGGCTGATCTCAAACTTCTGGGTTCAAGCAATCCTCTTGCCTTGGCCTCCCAAAGTGCTAGGATTACAGGCATCAGTCGCCATGCCTGGCCTCTACTTATATTTAAAAAATTAAAAAATTAAAAAAATCCAAGACCCAACTATAAGATGTCTATATACTTCCACAAAACGTCTTGAGACACACTTTAGATTGAAAGACACAAACAGGTTGAAAGTAAAAGAATGAAAGGCCAGGTGCGGTGGCTCATGTCTGCAATCCCAGCACTTTGGGAGGCCCAGGTGAGGGGGATTACCTGAGCCCACGGGTTCGAGACCCGCCTGGGCAACTTGGCAAGACCTCATCTCTACAATAAATCAAAAAATTAGCCAGGCATGGTGGCACGTGCCTGAATTCAAGCTACTTGGAAGGCTGAGGCAGAAGGATCATCTGAGCCCAGCAGGAAGAGGCTGTGGTGGCCATAAGCGTGTCACTGCCCTCCAGCCTGGGCGACAGAGTGAGACTCCGACTCAAAAAAAAAAAAAAAAAAAAAAGGATGAAAAACAGATAAACCAAGGTAACCATATCATAACAGAACTGGAATTGCTGTATTAATATCTGATAAAAATTTTAAACAAGGTATATTACTAAAGAAAAAGAGAGACATTGCATAATGATAATGATAAAAGGGTCAATAAATTGGGGAAATAAGAGGTAGAGGCTATGGTGAGCCATGATCATGCCACAGCATTTCGGCCTGGGCTGCAGAGTTAGACTCCGATTCAAAAAAAAAAGAAGAAAAAAAGTCTTGATATGTTGCCCAAGCTGGTCTCAAACTCCTGGGCCCAAGCAATCCTCCTGCCTTGGCCTCCCAAAGTGCTGGGATTATAAATATGAGCCACCACGCCCAACCAGGAATGTATTTTTTTTTTTTTTTTTTTTACTGTATCACTACAAATTTTATTCAGAACCCCATCTTTGTGTTTTTTTGTTGTTTTTTAAAAAAAATTCCCATTATGAACTGGCTTGGTCAATCAACTACAACACTTTCTAGGAGACATAAGGTAAAAATGGCCTGGCTCAGAATCGCCCAGATCTTTCACGGTCTCTTG
>CAUYQG010015459.1:0-16653 GCA_963574415.1 Tarsius wallacei
AACCCTATTAAAAGGTGGGCAATAGCTAGGTCTGGTGGCTCACATCTGTAATCTCAGCACTTTGGGAGGCAGAGGCAAGAGGATTGCCTCAACTCAGGGGTTCAAGACCAGCCTAAACAACATGGCAAGACCTCATCTCTAAAATAGATCAAAAAACTAGCCGGGCATGGTGGCGCATGCCTGTGGTTTCAACTACTTGGAAGGCTGAGGTGGAAGGATCACCTGAGCCCAGCAGGTCAAGGCTGCAGTGGCTGTGAGTGTGCCACTGCACTCCAGCCTGGTGACAGAGTGAGACTCTGACTCAAACAAGAAAAAAGAAATATCCATCCTGAACATATATGCACTCCACACAGGAGCACCAACTTTTATAAAACAGCTACCAAGTAAAATAAAAAAAGATATTGACTCTAACACTATCATAGTTGGGGACTTAAGTACCTTACTAATAACCTTTGATGCCTTTTAGTGCTTCTGCCATTTTGTTGTTCCACCTCTCACATCAGCAAAACCTTTCTCTTTGAGGGCTTTTTTTCATCAAGGGAAACAACAAAAAAAGTTTCTCGGGGTGAGTTTGGGTGAATAGGGAGAGCAGGGCACGGGGGTCATGCCATTTTGGGTTAAAAATTGCTAAACCCTCAGCGTAGTGTGGGCAGGTTTCTCTCATTAATCACCCATCATGAAATGGGCAAATGCGTTGAACTAGTCTCCATAAAAAAATTCACAGAGGCTGAACGCAGCCTCTCACAACGACACTAGCTGGTACACTGACGCCCGTGGGTTCCTCGAACACTAACCTACAGGGGATAGCCTATATTATAAGGGGCCTGCCCTCCAAGAGATAATTCTGTTTTGGGGGGTTTCCTCCCTCGTACGATATGTTTATCATTTAATATACGTATGAATATATGTTTTTATATGTGTATAGTGGTTGTAAACTTGTTTAGGAGTTTCACATATGCACCTTATTAAATCGGAAGCCTCTTTTGTCATGCTGGGTGCCTGGTGTGGAGGTTATACTTGAACTTTGAAAATGACAGAAACTTGTTTATTCTTAGTAAAATACAATTTCCTGTTTGAGGGGCCTGGGAGGAGGAAATTTTTTTAAAAGAGGCTTATTGAAAGCTCTTAAAAGTGTTCTTGGACATGAAAACAACAGTCGGCTCTATTAAGTGCAAATGTAGTGGAAACATAGGGATTGCATTTCCTCTCAAGTACATGTAAAGTTCAACAGTCACAGTGAAGCTAGGGAAAGCACAGGAAGGGAGAGATTTAGTCTTCCTGAACTAAAACAGTTGAAAAATGCATCGTGACATTTGACAAAATCAAGATATCACCATATTTGTCAAATTCGCCTTGAAATGAACTTCTCCCTGTGTAAACCAAGAGGCTTTGTTCTCCAATTCACTTCATGATATTAGATCATTATAATTTATGAAATTGTGGACGGTTTTAAGGAGACACAGATTGACCTGTAAGACTCTCCAGACAGCAAGGGCGCCACCTTGGCATTCATTGATTCTCCCACGTCTCGGCATGCAGGGAAGACATTTTAACAGAGGCATAAAGAATTGTCACTTAACTGGAAGAGGGAGAGTGTGGTCATTTCCGGCCGTTTTTCCACCCTCAGGATGAAAACTATGGGCTTCAGGTCGAAAAGGGGGGATGGTGGGGTACTAGGAAAGGAACCAAGGGGAGGAAGAATGTGAGAGTCCCAGAAGGAGGGGGAGATGGCAGAAAGAGGGGTCTGGAGGACGAGAAAAAGAAGTGGAAGATGCACCACCGGGAGCCAGTGGGACCAGAGAAGTCTCTTCCTAACTTAGAAGCCATCCAGAAAACAAAATGTCTTGTGAAGATGCTGCTGATCAGCAAACCCCCAACTTACTTGGCAAGGGGATGGCCTGCTCCTTAGAGAAAAGGTCAAAAGGATAATGTAGATAACAGATCTTCCTGAGCATATCCCGAGGAATGAACTCAAAAGGCTGCTTTTTCTTCTCCGTGTGTATTTTTTCATTACGTACAGGCTGTTTTGGTCCACTTGGGCTCTTTTAACAAAGCTACCATAGACCGGCTGCTAGCTTATAAATGACAGAAACTTACTTCTCACAATGCTGAAAGCCGGGAAGTCCAAGATCCAGGCATCTGAGGGCCCATTTTCTGGTTCGTAGTTGGCTGCTTCTTGCTATAACCTCATGTAGCAAAAGGGCCAGGGAGCTTTCTGGGGCCTTTTTAATAAGGGCACTAATTCCATTCATGGGGGCTCAACCTCTTGGCCTAATTGCCTCTCAAAGGTCCCACCTCCTTGCACCATCACATTAGGGGCTAGGATTTCAACATACACATTTTGGGGGGGGGAAATAAACATGCAGATTATAGCACAGATTTTGTGCTTTCTCAAATAAAAGAGCTATTTAGCAGGTGATAATTATGTACAGTGACATTTTCATTCTTAAAATGCACACTATTTACCCCGGTTTTCCATAAATCACCTATTTCTATCATACAAAATCATGAAGAAAAAGACATTCCAAATTAGTATTCCATTTGGTGCAGGAACAAAACAGTGAGGGCTTTAAGTAAGAAGACAAGTTTTTTTTTTTATTGTGAAGATACTCATTGATTTTAAAACCCTTAAAACGAACTTGAAGTCGAAGGAGCAGCTCAGATGTTAAAGAAAAGAACAACCACCAAACACAAACATCCCATTTCTCTCTTTCAAAATCAACCTCTCCAAAAAAGGGAGAGACACCCGGTAGTTGGGAATGTTGATCATCCGAGGTCAAGGATCACTTCTAAGGGCTTTGGAATCCAGTATGGTAGAGCCAGCTAATTCAGTAGAAGCGGGAAGCCTTTAGGTACTTGTCATCACATAACGTTCCTGACCTTGGTGAGCCTGGTACTCAGTTAGCTCTTCATTCTGGAGAGTTTAAGGGTCGCTCTGTTCTCCAACTTGCTAGCACATTGTGGATGGGTGGGTGAAGGTATTAAGGTCGATCACTTCGTTCTCACTTTAATCTCTTGTTTTGACCTATTTAGGAGCCTTATGTTCTTTCTGCAGATAAGAATTTTTCTCTTACCCCTGTCAGTGGGCTCTGAAGTGCCATTGGTTGTAAATGCCTTTGGCATAAGGAATTCTGGTCGAGGCTCCAGAACCGATGAGAGGATCCAAAAAGAATGTGTGCATTGGACGACCACGTCCCTGAGAAAGGCAATCAACCAAACAGCAACACATTAAGAATGTCTGCAGCTTCCCAGTGACCATGCGCTGTCCTTCATAAATAAGGATATTTATGGAAAGTCAGCTTTTCTGAGTGAGCTGTTTTCGGTAACATTCCAGAAGCAAGAAACTCAAGGTCTGTTTTGCTTAAATTGAAAAGAAAAATGTAGGAGGAGGGGGAAAGAGGAAAGAAATGGGGCAAACAGTGGAGAAAAAAGACTGATGAATATCACTGGATTTGGACGGGCTAGGGTTCCGCTTCTGGTGTTGTCTGGAAACCCTGACCAGCAAGGCTGGGGCCCAGGTCTCCAACTCTGGTTTGATTTTGCAGCAGTGTTACGATCTGCATCGACAAGACTGGTCTCGGGTTCTCCTCCCGAGCTGCCCGTCTGCAGCTGTGGGAGGGAGACCCATTGTTGCGGGGGAAACAGTGTCTGTGACACCGAGGCTATCTTAGGAAGTAGCGGTTTATTAGCGCCTGGGCGACTCAGTGGGCTAATGCTCCGAGGCAGAGCTACCCGGAGAAAGAGGAGAGCGGTTTTATCTGTTAGTTAAGGAAAGGGAGGGGGTCCGGGTGTACGACTGTACATTTTTCTTTGGCATTTGCAAGGTTGTATTTAGCAAAACCAGATTTTCAAAGAACAAGTTGTCTCCAGGGTATGCATGACAAGCAGCAGTTGTAAACCAATAACTTCACATAGAGAGGAGGGGTGGGGGGGCGGAGTAAGGTTGTGAATTGATTGCTATCTTGCACTTCCAGGAAAGCGGCTTTGGCTCTTTGGATTTCTCACGTCCCATGTCCAGCAGGTTTAGAGCTTGCAGGTTGATTTTTAAAAAGGAATAATTTTAACTGTTTTTAGCCCCTCTCTGCCACACCATCGTATAAGGTTTCTGTGGTTCTCTTTGACCTGCTGGCTGTTTCCCCAGTCCATAAGCTTCTGTGTCACACGTTCATGCACTCACCTGGCTGCTGTAGGCATGTGAGTTTGCACCCATGGACTCCTGAATCCTCTCTTAGAGGCTGTAGACTCAGTGGTGAGCTTATTCTGAGCAGGTTCCAGTAGGACCCAAAAATTGGTACAGAAAAGTACCTGTCCAGTATACCCCACGGGCACCCTTGGGCAGTCTTTCTTGTGCACACATACTTTGTAATCTATGGCAATTCAGGTTGCCTTCACCATGAAAGCCCACCCACCAGTGACTCCCAGCATGCTTCACTGTCAGGGTGTGAGTACTTATTGGGTCTCTTAGAGGCACTTGAAAAAAGAGGAACAGAGCCGGGCTCAGTGGCTCAGCCTGTAATCCCGTGCCTTTGGGAGGCTGAGGTGAGTGGATTGCCTGAGCCCGCGGGTTCGAGACCCGCCTGGGCAGGCGAAACCTCATCTCTACAATAAATCAAAAAATTAGCAGGGCGTGGTAGCGCGTGCCTGTAGTTCCGGCTACTTGGAAGGCTGAGGCGGAAGGATCACCGGAGCCCAGTGGGTCGAGGCTGCAGTGGCCGGGAGTGGCCACTGCACTCCAGTCTGGGCAACAGAGTGAGACTCCAACTCAAAAAAAAAAAAGAAAAAAGAGGAACAATCCTTGTGGCTCATGCCAGAACCAACCCTTCCTGCCCTATCTGTGGTAGCTACACAAACACACTGACATCACACACACTGTACATGCTGACTTCTCTTGAAGACCTGTGGCATCGTCCACGACATTCATCCTTCCAGCTTGAGGCTGTTTTGGAATGTCACAGAGATTTGAAGAGGGGAGACCATACTGCCAAAGAGTTTGGTTAAAAAGCAGTTTATAGAACAGTAGTAATTCAAAGCTTTGGTCTATTGCTGGGCCTGGGGCTTGGCCACCAAGCATAAATTGGGTCTGCAGTTTGAAAAGGGTGCAGAGGATTTTATCTCTAGTGCCTGGGTGTTATCAGTCAGCATGTCCACAAACTATCACCTACCCCTTGAAGGCTAAGAGGGTGTTTTCTAAAATCTCACATACTGGAAGTTTAGTTCTCTCCTAAGAAAATCCTGGTACTAGGCCAGGCGCGGTGGCTCACACCTATAATCCCAGTACTTTGGGAAGCTGAGGTGAGAGGATTGCCTGAGCCCATGAGTTTGAGACCAACGTGGGTAACTTGGTGAGACCTCATCTCTACAATAAATCAAGAAAAATTAGCTGAGCATGATGGTACATGCCTGTAGTTCCAGCTACTTGGAAGGCTGAGGTGGAAAGATCACCTGAGCCCAGCGGGTCGAGGCTACGGTGGCTGTGAGCATGCCATGGCACTCCAGCCTGGGTGACAGAGTGAGACTCCAACTCAAAAAAAAAAAAAAAAAAGAAAAAAAATTCTGGAACTAGCTCTTAAGATAATTCTTTTCCTGATTATATGTGCTTTACCTCTAATTTCAGAAATAGAAACACCAGTGTTCTCACCATCCAGAATTATTCATTGTTACCAGTGTGATTTCTTTATTTTTGTTAAATAAAATATACAGGAGTCCGTCATTTTAGACTGAGCTTCTGCACTAGACCCCAACAAATCAGACCAAAGCAAGAAGAAATCATTCATGTAGGTGCCCTGTGATCAAATGGAACTTTAAAATGGGTGCGTTTTCAAAAAAAAAAAAGAGAGAGAAAGAAAGAAAGGAAGGAAGGAAGGAAGGAAGGAAGGAAGGAAAGAAAGAAGGAAAGAAAGAAAGAAAGGAAGAAAGGAAGAAAGAAAGGAAGAAAGAGAAATGCACAGTAACCAGAAGGGGCCCAGCCTACCTGAGCCTGCTTGATAAGGAGTCCCCTGTGTTTTAACCCTGTACGGAAAGTAACTTTGTAACAACCAATCTGCTTTTTGTTTCTTGTTTCTGCTTTCCTAAGTTTATCTCTACCCATAAAGCTCACGTCCTCTGCTCAGCTCATCAGAGCGTCTTCCTAAATCTTTAGATGGGATGATGCCTAATTAACTGATACAAGTCAATTCGATCTTTAAATTTGCTGAAATTTTGTTGTTTTAGCAGTTCCAATCTTTTTTTCTATATTAGAACTAGATGTATGAAGTATACTGGAATCATACTGTATTGTCTGTTATGGATACTACTCTTTCTATGTAATGTTTTGTGGACATTTTCTTTTTAGAAACGTTTATTATGAATCCGCCTGGGCAACTTGGCGAGACCTCATCTCTACAATAAATCAAAAAATCAGCTGGGCATGGTAGCGCATGGCTGTAATTCCGGCTACTTGGAAGGCCGAGGTGGAAGGATCGCCGGAGCCCAGCAGATCGAGGCTGCGGTGGCCGGGAGCGGCCACTGCACTCCAGTTTGGGTGACACAGTGAGACTCCAACTCAAAAAAAAAAGAAATAACTTTCACCTTCCCTTCATTCTCCCATACATTACTTAGTCACTTCCTGGTTGTTTATCATTCCTTGAAGCCCAAATGTGCTTCCTTTGTTAAAATGGTATATGAGCCCTGAGTTAAACAGTTTGAGTTCTACTTTTTTTTTCTGGTGAATTCTTTTTTTTTTTTTTGAGTTGGAGTCTCATTCTGTCACCCAGACTGGAGTGCAGGGGCCGCTCCCGGCCACCGCAGCCTCGACCTGCTGGGCTCCGGCGATCCTTCGGCCTCTGCCTTCCAAGTAGCTGGAACTACAGGCACGTGCTACCATGCCCGGCTAATTCTGGTGAATTCTTATACATGTAACTGTTAATAAAAAACAATGTACCTTTTCTTTTGTTAATCTGTCTTTTGTTGGTTTAATTCACAGCCCCCTAAGGACTGAATCTGAAAGGACAGAGAAGTTTTTCCTCCTATAGCTCTTCCCTGTGTTCTCACATGGCCTTTTCTCTGTGCATGCCCATCCTGGTATCTCTTCCTGGGGTGTGTGTGTTTTAGATTCTCACTCTGTTGCCCAGGCTGGAGTGCACACTCATAGCCACCACAGCCTCGACCTACTGGTCTTGGGAGGCAATCTTTCCACTTTAGTCTTCCTTTTCCTATAAGGGCACCAGTCCTGTTGAATTTATGATTTTGTTTAATTTTAATTCTCTCTCTAAAGGCCCCATTTCCAAATATAGTCATATTGGGAGTTAGGGACTCAACATATTCATTCTGGGGACTTGGAGACGCAGTTCAGTCCATAACAGATGGTGTCCAATCTGATACTGATGTTTTAAAAGTTGTTCAGTGCCCAATAGGCATGCATCCGAGTAATAATAAATTGTGATTAAAGAATAAAACAACATATTATTTTTTCTTTAAGCTTCGATGTATTTTTAAAAATTTCTAGTGTGTCTGTCGCAGGGCATAAATACTTACCAAGTTGTTTTAACCTAATTACTTAATAAACGGACTGGTGGATATTTCTTTGGCCTACAGACACCACAAAACAATTTCTGAGACTTCAGAGGTGCTTTGAGTGGGGGTCCTTTGGGGGCTTCTACTCTGATGAGTGGTCTTTTCTTGCATGTGCAAATGGCACGATGTGAGGCTATATTCCTGCCACTGAGGTGCACATCCATACCCTTGCTTCGCGGATTTCCCTCACTTGTGTACAAGCGACGCTTTCATCTCGGCGAAAGCGGCCATGGTGGAAACGGGTTGAAGAAGAACCATCCTTGGCTTTTAAGTTAAACAACGAAAATCAAAGCAAACCCGAACAAAACACCTCAGGCAGAACCGGCCTGTCGTCTCTTCATGACTCTCCTGCCCAGCGCAGAGAAAGCAAAGGAGGGAGCGGAGGAGGAGACAAGACGAGGAGGTAGGAGGCCAGCGTGGGGTCCATGGTGGGTCTGTGCTCGGGAACCCAGCTGCCTGCAAGTCTGAGTCTGTGGTCAGAGTGCCCTCCCACATTTCTCAGGGATGTCCTGGGAGTATAAACGGGGCCCCAGAGACCCTGCCCATGGTGCCAGCCAGGGCACTGGAGGGAAGCAGAAATGAAGGATATGGTGATTGGAGTGAGAATTAGAACTTGGTACACTTCAACCCAAAGGCTGAAATTATCTGCAAGTGACTTGCTGGAATGGGAGTTCAAGGTTAAAAAAGAAAAGTCACTTGCAAGAGAATAAAATAATATACATTTGCATATATTTGAGTTGACAGATAAAAAAAGGCACACCACTGTCTGCGCCATTAACTTATAAACATTTTCTTGAATGCCCGCAAAATGACCTGAAGAACTAAAAAAATCTTTGAGAGTTGGTAGAATGAATCTCTCGTGGCTGTTTTGGGTACTTAGAAAATCTAAATATCTAGGGGAGATTCAGACTTGTTGTAGCGGGTTGAATGGTCTGCCCCCAAAATCATGTTGACCGGCGATGCAGAAAGTGACCTGTTTGGAAATAGGGTCTTTGCTCATGTAATTGGTTAAGTCTTTTGAGACCTTGGGCTTTGAGTGGACCCTAAATCCAGGGACTGGTGACTTTCTAAGAGAAAGGAGAGAGAGGTGTGGATCCAGAGAGACACAGGGAGAAGGTGACAGGGCAGACACTGGAGTTATTCCTTCACAAGCCACCAGATCATGGAAGAGACAAAATCAGAGTCTCTCGAATGCTGTGGAAGGTAGTGTGGCCCTGCCGGCACCTTGACCTGGACCCTGCCCTCAAAAAAACTGTGAGAAAGCAAATGTCTGTCGTTTTAAGCAAGTTAGTGGTAATTTGCTGGGCAGCCCCAAGACACTACTATCCTTCTTAAGTGCTCTTGGAGTTCTGTGCTCTGTGGGGCGTTGTGAAAATGATGACCCTTTTCGCGTGTTTTCAGTGTGCCTTTCTTGAGAGCCAGGAATTTGTCTAGATTGGCAGGGTGCAGAAGAAAACGGCACCGCTCAGGCCCCTATGAGCACCAAGCTTGGAGCTTAATTAGGGAGACCCAAATCCCAAGCAACCCGATCCCACAGTTGAAAGAGTGGCAGGCACGTGGGGTAGCAAGGGGAGCCAGGAAAGCCTGGGGTCCCCAAAGCCAAGACATGGAAGTGTCTCCAGGGCGGGGGGCTGAATTGGGCTGCCCACTGCCGCAGAGGCACGGAACAGGACAGAGAGAGGACCACCACTCCGGCAGAGTAGAGGGCACCGGCGCCTTGACCGAGAAATTTCACGGAAGACTCCTGATGACATCTGATTGGACTTGCCAGGGAAGAAGCGAAAAAAATGGGTGGACACAATCCTTGGAGGAGTACTGCCTTAAAGAGGAACAGAAAAACAGAGGAGCCATGGGAGGGGGTCTCTTTTGGTTCGTTTGTTTTTATATTTGAGACGGAAGGCAGTATAGTATGTATGCAGATGAGAAGAATCGGCAGAAAGGAAAGATAGGAGAGAGAGAGAGAGAGAGAGAGAGAGAGAGAAGGGGGTCCTTGGGGAGGAGGAAGGCATAGGGCCCAAAGTGTCAGAGGAAGGACCAGCAGTGGCTAGGAGCAAGCTGATTCCGTGTTAGGTTGGTGAGATCTGGTTGTGGGGAGGTGAGGTGCTTTGCTTCCTGATTGCTTTCCTCCTCTTGGTGAAATAAAAGTCAAGGTGATGAGCTGAGAACGAGAAGAGGGTGTTAGGAGAGAAGATGTTTGGAGGTCTGCCCCTCGGGCGCTCACCCCATCTGCTGGACCCCTGGAGGCACAACGTGGAATCCAGTCTGCAGAGGGCAAAAGTCGATTGCTGAAATGCGGGGCCCCAGTCTCCCCCAGTGATCACACCGTGCTCTCCATCGCCTGAAAACACGAGGTGGAGATGCCCAGGCTTGGACCGGGAGACCTAGGGTGGGCCCCTGTGTATGCTCACGACTCCTCTTGTCCTGCCAAGCAGGCAGCTGTAGAGAGTGAGGCGGCCTGGGACGTCAGTGGCCTGAGGCCCTCACTTCGCCATATCTGTCAGATGTGTGCCACAGTGACTTTAGATGGAGAACCACACTGCAGGCACAGCGAGGCTTGACACAGGCCTGGCTGGGCTAGTGGGAGGGGAGGCTTGCAAAGGGGTAGCCTTTGTGCATGTCTGGTCTCCTCTGTGAGGACACACCGGCCAGTGTGGCCAGCATTTCCCATTGAGCCACAGAATCTGGAAACCCAGAGCACCAAGTCGTGCCAGGCCTGCTATCTACCCCATAGATGAGCTAGTTTTATTTTTCTCATTGCTTCTCTTAAAGTCCCCTGATAGTTCTGCAAGGGCAGGTTCCCTTCCTGTTTGTTAGACTCGCAAGATTTCCCCAACTGAATTCTTTAAAAAGTAACGTCTTGGCCGGGCACGGTTGCTCAGCCTGTAATCCCAGCACTTTGGGAGGCCGAGGCAAGAGAGTTTTGAGACCAACCTGGACAACTTGGTGAGACTGTGTCTCTACAATTAAAAAAAAAAAAAAAGCCGGGTGTGGTAGCGCATGCCTATAGTTCCAGGTACTTGGATGGCTGTGGCAGAAGGATCACCTGAGCCCAGCAGTTCGAGGCTGCGGTGGCCGGGAGAGTGCCACTGCACTCCAGTCTGGGCGACGGAGTGAGACTCCGACTCAAAATAAATAAATAAATAAATAAATAAATAAAAGGCTGGGCTTGGTGGCTCAGCCTATAATCCCAGCACTTTGGGTGTCTGGGGTGAGTGAATTGCCTGAGCCTGTGGGTTCAAGACCAGCCCGGGCAACTTGTCAAGACCTCATCTCTATGATAAATAAAAAATTAGCCAGGTGTGGTAGTGCTGCATTTCCAGCTACTTGGAAGGCTGAGGCAGAAGGATCGCCGGGGCCCCGCAGGTCGACACTAGGGTGGCCGTGAGTGTGCCACTGCACTCCAGCCTGGGCGACAGAGTGAGACTCCAACTCAAAAAAAAAAAAAGTTCTTAATATTTCTGCAATTCTTTTGGGAGCAGATGGATTTCTAGGCAACCTTTTGTCAGATAACACTCAGCAGGAAACACTGTGCTAACTGCTCTATTTTGGTTTTGTGTCCCCTTGTCCCACCCCCCTCCACAAACACATCTCACCTAAACTTTGCCAAAGGACACCTTCACGGAACAGAAACAGGGAGTCTGGGGAGCAGTGGCCGGGTGGGGGAGTCTGCAGGGTGGAGGAAGGAGGACGACTCCAGTCATTCCAAAGGCGCCTACACGGTGGGTTTGGGGAGGCGACAGGGTAGTCCTGGTGGAGACGTGTCCTGCTGCAGCAGCCCTGCTGTCAAGAGCAGTGCGGAGGTGTGAACACCAGCAGGGGATGGAAACTTCAGTGCTTGACATCCACACTTTCCAGGCTGAACAACCCACCTGCGTACACTCTGTCTTGGGTCCTCTCCACCTCTGGTCACTTGTCCTGTGGTGGTAAGGAGCTGATGACACCAAGCCACGCTGCCCCAAAGGGCCTGTGAGAGCTAACTGCGTTCCAGTGTTGTTGTTTCTCCTGCTGAATATTAGAAGACCACCGAGGACTCGCGGAGAGTTTGGTAGGACCCTTATGATGACCCGTATGTGACAAGAGCATGGCCTCATCCCTGCACAAGCAGACAATGTTTGTACTCTTTGCCTATGCCGAAGATGGGTTTAAAACCCTGCTGCCGCCATTGCCTCACTAGACTCTGGTGTGGCCATGTGCTCTTTGAGCTATGGCCGTTTCCATGTTTCCTGGCTTTGGCCCCCTTCCGTACCTTGGGGAGGTGAATTTCCTCTTTCTCTCTTGTGCACTCTCTATAATTTACTTTTAAAATAAACTATAGTTTCTGATCTAACTTCTGTGCAATTCTTTGCATCTTTCATGTGGCACCAGATCGCACACCAGACACCCACACCCTGGGTGGATCTGACCTAACATTCTCCAGGCCCCCGCTGGGAATGTGACCTAACAATTTTCTAGTCCTCTACTTCCAGACCTGTTTTCAGCTACAATGGCTGGAGTAGAAGCTTCTCACACACGGAAAAATAAATAATAAATAAAATAAAACCCTGCTGCCTGCCTTTCTCTACATCAGATGGCTTAGGCAGTTAAGTGCAAGGAATCAGATACATCTTTTTCAAAGTTGCACGTACTCTCATTGCGGTGTAATTGTAATAATAAAAAACTGGAAGCAGCTTAAATGCCCAATGATAGGAAATGTTGATAAATTATGAGACATGTATAAGATGGGCCTTCCTTAGCCAGTCCCACAAGAACTTGCTTACATGAATTGAGAACAGTTGGATATAAAAATGGATAAGGAGTCTGGGCATGGTGGTTCGTGCCTGTAATCCCAGCCCTTGGGGAGGCTGAGGTGAGAGGATTGCTTGAGCCTAGCCAAGATCAGCCTAGACAATGTAAATAAAAAATTACCCAGGAGTGGTTGCGTGTGCCTGTGTCCCAGCTAATTAGGAGGCTGAGGCGGAAGGATCCCCTGAGCCCAGAAGGTCAAGGCTGTGGTGAGCCATGACCATGCCACTGTACCCCAGCTTGGACAATAGAGTGAGACCTCAGCTCAAAAAAAAAAAAAACAAAAAACATCAAAAAGAAAAGGATGAGGAGAACAACTCCACTTTTATCATAGGAAAACACCCACGCATATATACACAAAAAAACCCCTGAAAGGATGTTACAAATATCATCTTAGAATGATAAGACTGTAGGTAACTTTTATTTTTTTTCTTAACAATTGTCTCTAGTATCCTTTCTTTAACAATCACTACTTATTATTACTATTATTAATTTTTTTTTTTTTAGTCAGAGTCTCATTCTGTCACTCAGGCTGAAGGGCAGTGACACACACACGGCCTCAAGACTGAGGTGCTGGGCTCAGGTGATCCTTCCACCTCAGTCTTCCAAACGGTGGAACTACAGGCATGCGCCACCACCCCCAGCTAATTTTTTGATTTATCATAGAGATAAGGTTTCGCCAAATTGCCCGGGCTGGTCTCGAACCCATAGGCTCAGGCAATTCTCTCACCTCAGCCTTCCTAAGTGCTGGGATTATCGGTGTGAGCCACCACGCCCGGCCTATTTATTATTTACATAGAAACATTTACTTTCAAGTATGTATGTGCTTTTTTATCATATATGCTTTCATACCAGTCAATCGGCAGGAATAGTTTCAAGAACATCTCATCTTTATTGTTCTTTTTTAAATTTTATTGTAAATTGTCAGATAATAATTGTATATATTTATGGGGTATGATATGATGTTTTGGTATACGTATTCTCATCATCTGTTCTTCACTGGAAGAAACAGACGGGCCCATTCTATACTGAATTCTAGTCCTTAATAAATTCTGCTAGACGCAGTTTTGAGTATGGATAAAATGGGAGGACCTGAGCCATGTTCATGGGTGAAGGCATGTGAAGCGTACTGGGGTGCCTGTCTCTCTTTCCTTGGCAGGCCCCTCTTCCTTGCTCACAGGAGGCCAGCCTGCCTGAAGGGGCTCCACCTGTGGACTCCAAGACTTGGCTGCCACTTGGCCCAACGTCAAGGAAGGACACATCTTTCCCGGTCCTCACGGTCCTCATCTCTTCATCCTAAAGAAAACCCTATCTGTTCTTATGTCAAAGCTGCTCCAGCGTGTCTACACAAGGGTTGTGAGCAGGAGGTCGGGTGGGAGCAGGCTGGGTGCACCAGTGTGTCTTAGAACTCTGACCCATAAACTCTGTCCAGTTCTATCTGCTCTTTAAGGGGCTACTCAAAATTGGCCGTCTTGAAGACCCAGCTCCTCCCTGAACTTGAATGTAATTCATCATAACGCAATTTTTTAATTTTTTTGAGTTGAAGTCTCACTCTGTTGCCCAGGCTGGAGTGCAGTGGCACACTCACGGCCACCACAGCCTCGACCTGCTGGGTTCAGGCAATCCTTCTGTCTCAGCCTTCCAAGTAGCTGGAAATACAGGCGTGCACCACCACGCCCAGCTAATTTTTTTGCTGTATTGTAGAGATGTGGTCTTGCCAAGTTGCCCAGGCTGGTCTCAAACCCGTGGGCTCAGGCAGTCCTCTCACCTCAGTCTCCCAAAGTGCTGGGATTGTTGACGTGAACCACCGTGCCCGGCTGGAAAATATATTTTTATTTTCCTTTTTTCCCCTCAAATATAAAAGGTAATGTACAGAGTGTTCTATATCTTGCTTTTTTTTTCAACTTCTGGTCATTGTGGAGATCCTTCCACATCAGTACACAGAGAATCTCTTCCTCTTAAAATTTTTTTTTTTTTTCTTCTTCTCCTCTTAAAATTGTTAACAGCTGCAGATTATTTTTAAAAATAGCTGTGGAACAGCCCGTTGCATGACTGTACCATTTGTCTAATCAGTCCCTATTGATGGATGCGTAGATGGTTTCCAATCTTTTGTTATTCCAAATAGTGCTACAATCAGTGCACCTGGATTTGGGTGTTGTTCCATGAATGTCTCATCATACCTGTTTTTTTTTTTCTTTTTGTAGTAGATGTTATTGGGCTTTTTGCCTGTATTTGATGCCATATCACAAAAAGTCCACAAAAGATTGTAATTGCCCCATTTTTAATTGCATTTAGAGGAATTTGAAGGCTAGGAGAAGTTTTTGTTTTTGTTTTTAAAGCAAGCTTTTCATGGGAGTGTAACACACAGGTAGGTGCCTACATCGTAACTGTGTGTTAGATGAGCTTTCATAAAGCCCACACCTCCATGTAACCAGCACCCAGCCTCTCATGGATGGTACCGTCCTGACTCCTAGCACCATGGGTTGGTTTTACCTGTCTTAGAACTTTAGGTAAATCTCTGCCCAACTTTTGAATGTTGCATTGCACTTGGTGGCAGGCCATTTTCTGTTTCTCTGATGACGTTTGTGTCCTTCAAAGTCATTGTTCTTGCAAGGTGATTGCTCCTGGGCTTCCTTGGCCTTGACTGGCCAACAATGACTTGCCGTGTCTGTGTCTGTGTGTGTGTGTGTGTGTGTGTGTGTGTGTGTGTGTGTGTGTACCCAACCCCCCCCACCCCCCGCTGAAATCCTGGTAGTATATGAGTCCATTCCAGATGCCTCCAAGACAGCCCCCTGTCTGGGTGTCGCCCACACCTGGCATTTCCGTGGGGCACTGCTTATCCTCCCGGGACCTTGTGCCTCTTCTCAGGCAGGCTTCTCCTGATGGGACTGTCATTTGCTTGCGGGGGGGGGTTAGGTAGGCAGGGGGTCTTCCTGATTGCCTTCCTCCCCCCACTCCCAAATTCACTTCAAGGCCTCTTCCAACTTGCCTCCCAGGGGTCTCAAGAATCACACACTGCCCACTTTACCTCTCCAGCTTCCTCTCCTGCTGCCTGCCTCTTGCCACTCTTTGCTTTGGCCACAGCAGCTCACTTAAAAATGTGAAGCCCCTTCCTGCATGAGCGTCTGTGTGATGCTCTCCCCTGCCCAGGAGGCTGTCCTGCCCCAGGTGTCTCCTGCTCATCCTTCAAGTCTTCACTTACTGCTTCCATTTAATTTCCCTGACTGCCCAGACCAGATTAGATCACCTGGATATAGGCTGTGCATATTTTCATGGCAGCCAGACTTGCTTTTTGTATGACTCACCGTAGAGGTTATTGACAGTTTCATGGGGAGGGCAGGGACCACACCTGCCTCGTGCATGCCTTCTTCCAGGGCCTGGCACAGTCTTAGTAAGTGAACAGATGACCAAAGGCCAAAGGCAGAAGGGAAGGGAGCCAGCCTGTGACCAAGGCCAGGGCTTAGCCTGTGTTCAGGGTCATGGAATAGAATTTTCTCTCAAGCCCAGGGCCTTTTCTGTCTCTTGGCTTTCCCTGCATGGAGTCTCCTTCCAGGTTTCTTTCCCACCCTCTGATGGGGTTTTCGGAGGGTAGACTTTGTGCCTCGAGGCAAAGAATGGGGGCAACTGGACCAGTTAGCTGGCGGAAGGGCTGCTCTGGGAGGCGGAGGGCTGCCTCCACTGGGTTCATCGCATCCTGAGCCCTGCCCTGTCCTGTCCCAGGGAGCCTGCAGTCCAGCTGGGTATAGGGAGGGGCTGGGTTGGGGGCAATCCTGATCCTCATTCTTCTCTGGCTTTTCTTTCCTTCCAGTTCAGGACAAAGAGGCGTGGGTAGGCCGCTGGGCCGGCTGGTGCCATCATGGCAGGTAAGGAGAAGAGTGGGCCATGTGGGCAGGCCTCTTTCTTGTCCCCTGGCTCCTAGTGTCTTTGGAAGTCAGGTTCTTTCTGCCCTTGTGCCCTTGGGTTTCTCCTGCTACCCCTGCTGAAGACTGTCTGTCTGAGAATCTCAAGGTGTGATACTGTCTAGCCTTCTGTCAGATCTCTGACCCTGGGGACAAGGGATTAGGCATCTTTTTTTTTTGAGTCAGAGTCTCACTCTGTCATCCAGGCTGGAGTGCAGTGGCACACTTATGGCTCACCACAGCCTCAACCTGCTGTGCTCAGGCGATCCTTCTGCCTCAGCCTTCCAAGTAGCTGGAACTACAAGTGTGTGCTACCACACCTGGCTAATTTTTTGACTTATAGTAGAGACGAAGTTCTTGCCAAGTTACCCAACTGGTCTCGAACCCCTGGGCTCAGGCCATCCCCGAACCTCTGTCTCCC
>CAUYQG010015460.1:0-22294 GCA_963574415.1 Tarsius wallacei
CAACTTGGTGAGACCTCATCTCTACAATAAATCAAAAAATTAGCCGGGCGTGGTAGCACGCGCCTGTAGTTCCAGCTACTTGGAAGGCTGAGGTGGAAGGATGGCCAGAGCCCAGCAGGTCGAGGCTGTGGTGGCCGGGAGCGGCCACTGTACTCCAGTCTGGGCGACTGAGTGAGACTCCAACTCAAAAAAAAAATAATAATAATAATAATAATAATAATTCAATACAATCTGAAGTAAAATCTGCTAAGATATGTTACAATTGATGGTGGTAAAAATGTATGAAGCAGAAAAAGGATTAGTTGAAGACATTTATAAAGTTCTAGAAAACGTAAGGTGCTTAGAGCTTATGGTTATTCATTATATTATTCATCTGAAACTAATCTACAGAAAATATTCCAGTCTATGATGTTACTGAACTAGAAATGTAAACAGTAAACTTCATTTGCTCTCATATTTAACCATTATCACGTCTGTGACTTTTTGTCAGAAACAAAAGCTGAATATCCTGATTTGTCCTACCACACAGTTTTTCCTTTCTTTTTTTATTTTTCTTTTTGAGTTGGAGTCTCACTCTCTCCCCCAGGTTGGAGTGCAGTGGCACGCCATAGCCACCACAACCTTGACCTGCTGGGCTCAGGCAATCTTCCACTTCAGCCATCCAAATAGCTGGAACTACAGATGTGCGCAACCATGCCCAGCTAATTTTTTGATTTATTGTAGAGATGAGGTCTCGCTAAGTTGCCCAAGCTGATGTCGAACCCAAGGGCTCAGGCAATCCTCTTGCCTCTGCCTCCCAAAGTGCTGGGATTACAGTGCTGGGATTACAGGCGTGAGCCATGCCTGGCCTCACACAGCCTTTCAATAACTTAGTGATAAGGTTTTGAGTTTGTTTGTTTGAGCTAAGGGTCAAGACTGACATTTTTCAGAATGGAGAAGAATCATTCTACACCATTATTACAGAATAATTAACAGTTTTAGAAATTAGTTTTTATTACAGATTGATAGTTTCTTAATCAATTCAACCTAAAATTACAGGGCAATTGGCCAGGCATAGGGGCTCACGCATGTATACCCAGCACTTTGGGAGGCTGAAGTAGGAGGATCACTTTAGGCTAGGAGCTCAAGACCAGCCTGGACAACATAGTGAGACCTTATCTCTATAAGAAATAAAATAAAATAAAATAACAGGGAAAAACGGTGCTTATATGCAAAATATATACCACAGCAAAGTCATCTCAATGATAACTAACATTGTTTAGAATCATAAGTAATGCTAAGCTGCTTATTTAAACACTTCCTGTGCTGTCAAAAGTTAAAACAAGAAGCATTATCTCCATTCCCACACAAATTTGCAGCAGATATATTTCCTCAGTTCAAACTACAGTTGCAGAGGCATTTTGTACATCTTTATGCTAAGTGCACTCCAGTTTGGATGACAGAGCGAGATGGTGTCTCAGGGGGGAAAAAAAACAAACCTCTTCTCGTAGATATTTGCTGTATAGCATGTTATTGCAGATTAACCACTCCAGACACAAGTGATCCTCCTGCCTCAGCCTCCCAAGTAGCTGGGACTACAGGTACATGCCACCATATCTGGCTAATTATTTTATTTTTTGTAGAGACAAGGTCTTGCTATATTGCCCAGGCTGGTCTCAAACTCCTGGCCTTAAGCAATCATCTTGCCTCAGCCTAACAAAGCACTGGGATTACAGGCATGAGCCACCATACCGAGAAGAATCTAATAAAATTCTAAAAATGTCTTCTAACAATGAATATGATCAATTAAAATCATATGCTCACGGCCTGCTCTCAGTATTGGCAGTATCATGTAGGTGAAAGATATTTTAAAAGATGAAATATATAAAATTTCATTATAATCAGCATTAATAGTTCAGCTATTATAAGGAACACACTAACTTTGAACCCCAATTAAACAGAATGTCATTCCAAACAAAAGAATTCCATTCTTCTCATTAGTGTACCTGGATTACAAAAAAGTTGTATTTAATTACTATTATATTTAAAATTTAATAAATAAAATTTGTAAAATTTGTTTGTATTAAACACCTACATAATATCATCGATCTGCCTCTTGGCCTGCAAAGCTTAACATATTTACTATCTGACCCTTTACAATAAAAGTTTGTTAACACTGGTCCAAAGAGTTACACAGAACTGGCTGCTTTGAGATATGTGTGAGAGGGAATCAGTGTCCCCTAGTGGAAGAGTCACCCTGCTTAGATCTTTACAAATGACATTCCAAAGTGTTCTGAAATCCAGGGGAAACAAAACAATGTAAGTTTTAGGCCAGAAATAGCTAAGTGACATGAAAGTGAACAAAGAGATGACAGAACAATTAAAGGTACATTAGAAAATGGCACGGGGAGTATGACCACACTTTAAAACACTCAAAGAAGTAGACCAGTGCTTTCTATAGCAGTGAACAGCACTTCTTGGTATGGCAGCTAGCCTAGTTTAGAGATATCACAATATGAAAGAAGTGATTATTAAGGTGATATTTCAAATAGTTTGGTATGAAAAATTATAATGGGATATGAACATTATAAGTATTATAGTAAAGTAATAGAATGGAAAAAAAGAAAATCACTATGTTTCTTCTTTTAGGGAAATAAACTTAGAAATATATGTAAAACATGGGGAAACAGTTATTTTAATAATAAAATAATTAGCCAGATGTGGTGGCATGTACCTGTAATTCCAGCTACCTGGGAGGCTGAGGTAGGAGGATCACTTGAGTCCAGGAGCTCAAGGCTGTCGTGAGCCATGATTGTGCCACTGCACTCCAGTCTGGATGACAAAGCAAGATGCTGTATCAGGAAAAATAAAACAACAACTCTTCTCTAGATATTTGCTGTTTAGCATGTTATTGCAGATTAACCACCTTCAAATGAAAATTAGGTGACCTACTCAATTTCACAATTAAATGGATTTAGAAACATGGGACTTTCCATTGCACTTAGCATAAAGATGTAAAAAGTACCTCTGCAACTGTAGTTTGAACTGAGTTTCAAACTACATGGGGAACTGTTAACAGAGAAAATTTATTGACTAGGATGCAAAGAACTCAAGGAATGAGGTTAGCAAATGCAGAAGAAACAGAATAGGCCAACCAGTTCTGTGCAGAAAGCATGTGAGAACTGATCTTATTGAGTCACTGAAGTAAATATGAGGGACCCAAAAAACCTGGGATTTATTTGTAAAAAAATGTGTCTTTATTCTTACATGTTTAAACTTCAGTCACTTTCAAAGTACTCTTCCTTTGAGGCAATATACCCATTGAGATTCTTTTTCCACTGCTCAAAACAATTTTTGAACTTGTCAATTTTGATGGCTTTTAGTGCTTCTGCCATTGTTTTTTCACCTTTTCCACATCAGCAAAACATTTCCCTTTGAGAACATTTTTCATCTAGGGAAATGAACAAACAAAAAAGTTGCTTAGGGCGAGATTGGGTGAATAAGGAGGGTTGGGTACAGGGGTCATCATACTGATTTTGGTCAACAACTACTGAACACTCAGCCCAGTGTGTGCAGGTATGCTAGTAAATCACCCATCATGAAATGGGCTAATGTGCTGAAACAATCGCCAAAAAAGAAATCACTGAAGCCAAATGCAGCCACTCACAACAACACTAGCTGGTACACTGATGCTGATGGGTTTCTACAACACTTACCTAACAGGGGAAGCCTGTACTACAAGGTGCAAATACCCTAAAAGATAATTCAGGGTTTTTTGTGACCCCACCTCGTACATCATGTAATTCTCTATCAACATTGTCCTGCCTCTTCTACTCTTAGCATCATTGCTAGAAAAGCAAAGCAGGAAGAAGGGACAGAAGCTTATTTTGGTGCCTTTGCTAACGCAGCAATATAGGGAGACTTCTGGGCCAAAGGGGAGAACAAAAAGCCAATTGAGTCCCAAAGTTGTGATTTCTGAGCAGAGGCAGAGTCAGGGCTAGGAAGTAAGGAATCCAGACAAGTGGCTCAAAAAGATTTGGCAGTAAGTCTAGGTTGAATTATCTTAGAAGACAAGAGTTTTATACCATCAGGAAATCCTGGGGATGAGCAACCTAAGGCAGAATCACAATTCTCCATGTTAAAGCGTTTCTTTAATGCTTTCTTGCTATTTCTCCACTAGTTTCCATTGTGTTATCTCAGCATTTGGAACATTTTTTGGGAAAAGTTGTTTTAAGCTTGTCTCAAATGTGCTAAGGAAAAATAAAGTTTTTATTTTATTTTGAGAAATTCCAAACATATACAAAAGCAGAGTATAATATACATCATGTCACCCAGCTTCAATAATTATAAACAACACATGACTGTTCTTGTTTCGTTATTTTATTTTTTATTATTTTTTTTGAGTTGTAGTCTCACTTCGTCACTCACGCTAGAGTGCAGTGGAACGCTCATGGCCACCCCAGTGTACCTGTTGCACTCTGGTGTTTCTTCCGCCTCAGATTTCCAAGTGGCCAGAACTACAGGTGCATGCTACCACACCCAACTAATTTTTGATTTACTGTAGAGACAAGGTCTCACAAGTTGCCCTGGCTGGTCTGAACCAGCGGGCTCAGGCAATCCACTTGCCTCAGCCTTCCAAAGTGCTGGGATAACAGGCTGAGCCACTGAGCCCGGCCTCTTATTTCATCTTTATCTAACCCATACCTTATTCCCCTCTGGACTATTTTAAAGCAAAAGGTGATTTTCGTCCATTTAATTTTTATTATTATTATTTTTTAGTTGGAGTCTCACTCTGCCGCCCAGGTTGGAGTGCAGTAGCACGCTCACAGCCATCCCAATGTCAACCTGCTGGGCTCCTGTGATCTTTCCGCCTCAGCCTTCCAAATAGCGGGAAATATAGGCGTGTGCTACCATGCCCAGCTAACTTTTTATTTATTGTAGAGATAAGGTCTCGCCAAGTTGCCCGGGCTGGTCTCAAACCCGTGAGCTCAGGCAATTCATTCACCTTGGCCTCCCAAAGTGCTGGGATTACAGGCTGAGTCACCAAGCTCGGCCATTTTGGTCTATTTTAAAAAGGAATTATTATTATGTCTTTTGGAGACAGGGTCTCACTCTGTTGTCCTGCTGGAGTACAGTGGCAAGATCATAGCTCACTGTAGCCTCAACCACCAGGGCTTAAATGATCCTCCTGCCTCAGCCTCCTGAGTAGCTGGGACTACAAGCATGTCCACCACACTCATATGACTTATTTTTATTATTTTTTGATTCAGGGTCTCACTCTGTTACCCAGGCTGGAGGGCAGTGGCACAATCATGGCTCACTACAGCCTCGACCTCCTAGGCTCAGGTGAGCCTGCTGCCTCAGCCTCCCGAGTAGCTGGGACTATAGACATATGCCACCCTGCCCAGTTAATTTTTTAATTTTTTTCTTTGGTAGAGACCAGGTCTCTATGTTGCCTAGGCTGGCCTTGAACTCCTGGGTTCAAGCATTCCTCCTGCCTTGGCTTCCCAAAGTGCTGGGATTACAGGCATGAGCCACTGTGCCCAGACTATTTTTATTTTTATTTTTTTCTTTTTGAGTTGGAGTCTCACTTTGTTGCCTAGGCTGGAGTGCCATGGCATGCTCACGGCCACCACAGTTTTGACCTGCTGGGCTAAGGTGATCCTTCTGCCTCAGCCTCCCAAGTAGCTAGAACTACAGGTGTGCACCACCACATCCAGCTAATATTTTGATTTATTGTAGAGACAAGATCTCACCAAGTTGCCCAGGCTGGTCTCAAACTCCCGGGCTCAGACAATCCTCTTGCCTCAGCCTTCTAAAGTGCTGGGAGGACTATAGGCTGAGCCACCGTGCCCAGCCTATTTTTATTTTTTATAGAGACAGAGTTTCACTATGTTTCCCAGAATGGTTTTGAACTCATGGCTCCAAGCAATCCTCCTGCCAGCCTCCCAAACTGCTGGGATTACAGGCATAAATCATCATGCCCAGCCCTTTTTTTTTTTTTTTCCAGTTAGGGTTTCTCTCTGTTGCCCAGGCTGGAGTGCAGTACCACAATGATGGCTTACTGCAGCCTCAACCTCCTGGGCTCAGGTGATTCTTCCACCTCAGCCTCCCAAGTACTTGGGACTATAAGTGCAGACCACCACACCTGGCTATTTTTGTGTAGAGACAAGGTCTTGCTATGTTGTCTAGGCTGTTCTCGAACTCCTGAGCTCAAGTGATCTACCGGCCTCAGCCTCCCAAAGTGCTGGGATAACAGGAGTGAGCCACTGTGTCCTACTGTTTAAGAGGAATTTTTATTTTTTATTTTATTATTTATTTATCTGTTTATTTTTTGAGTTGGAGTCTCACTCCATCGCGCAGGCTAGAGTGCAGTGGCACACTCATGGCCACCCCAGCATTGACCCACTGGGCTCCAGCAATCCTTCCTCCTCAGCCTTCCAAGTAGCCAGAACTACAGGTGCATGCTACTACACCCATTTAATTTTTTGATTTATTGTAGAGACGAGGTTTCACCAAGTTGCCCGGGCTGTTCTCAAACCTGTAAGCTCAGGCAATTCACTCGCCTCAGCCTCCCAAAGCACTGGGATTACAGACTGAGCCACTGAGCCTGGCCTAGAGGAATTTTTAGAGGGAAGCATGGCAGTTTGGCAGCAGAATGGCAACAGCATCTGAAATCCAAGCAAGGAACAAATCCAACCACCCTATTTTAGGATTGATATTCCCTCTGGCACTAGAATTTCCTTTGAAGGGCCTAAATTCCTTGTCTGCAAAACAAAGAAAATGGACTAAATCACAGGCAGTCGTGTTACAGGGAAATATGGGACTTTGACTTCAAATCAATAGACCTGGCCAAAAAGTAGCAGATCTGCCTCTTGTAAATTATATAACTTGAAGCAAGTAACACAACACTTCTGAGCCTTTGAATCATCTGTAAAAGGTGCACTTCATGGGACTTCGGTTGGATTAAGTAAAACAATGAATTATAGCTGGGTATGGTGGCTCACACCTGTAATCCCAACACCTTGGGAGGCAGAGGGAAGAGGACTGCCTGAGCCCACGGGTTTGAGACCAGCTTGGGAAACATGGCGAGAGCGCATCTCTACAATAAAAAAAAAAAATTAGCTGGGCATGGTGGCGCATGCCTGTAGTTCCAGCTACTTGGAAGGCTGAAGCGGAAGGAACGCCTGAACTCAGCAGGTCAGGCTGCAGTGGCCATGAGCATGCCACTGCACTCCAGCCTGGGCGATAGTGAGACTCTGACTCAAAAACAAAACAAAACAAACTAAAAAACAGTGAATTATATGAAAGTCTGTGAATTGAAAAGCACTATATAAATTTGGTATCATTTAAACCTTAATCTCAAATATCTTTTTAAATACATGTTTTATGTTAATAACAGAAAACAATTACATAGTCTCCTTATCTGTGAAATAGTTTTTCACTTTTCTCTGGCTTCTCATTTTTTTTTTTTTGAGTCAGAGTCTCACTCCATCACCCAGGCTGGAGTATAGTGGCACGCTCATGGTCAACCTGCTGGGCTCAGGCAATCCTTCCGCCTCAGCTTTCCAAGTAGCTGGAACTACAGGTGGACGCCACCATGCCCAGTCAATTTTTTAATTTATTGTAGAGATGAGGTCTCACCAAGTTGCCCAGGCTGTTGTTGACCCGTGGTCTCAGGCAATCCCCTCACCTCGGCCTCCCAAAGTGCTGGGATTACAGGCTTAAGCCACCGGGCCTGGCTGGCCCTCTTCTCATTTTTATCCATCTACATTCAAAAGCCATTTTTGAAGTATGTATTACATGCTGGGCACGGTAACATAAAAAATAATACTACAGCCTGTGCCCAAGAAGCTCAGATTGAAATGGGAAAGAGTCTTATAAACAATTACATTAAATCAACGTCAGGCACGGTGGCTCACACCTGTAATCCCAGCACTTTGGGAGGCCGAAGCAAGAGGACTGCCTAAGACCAAGGGCTCGAGACCAGCCTGGGCAACATAGTGAGACTTCATCTCTACAATAAAATAAAAAAATTAGCTGGGCTTGGTGGCATGCGCCTGTAGTTCCAGTTACTTGGAAGCCTGAAGCAGAAGGATCGTCTGAGCCCAACAGGTCAAGGCTGCAGTGGCAGTGAGCGTGCCGTGCCACTGTACTCCAGCCTGGGCGACAGAGTGAGACCCTGACTCAAAAAACGAAAACAAAAACAATTACATTAGCTGAGCATGGTGACACATGCTTATAGTCCTAGGTTGAGGTGAGAGGATTGCTGCAGGCTAGGAATTTGAGGTTACAGTGAGCTATGATTGCACTACTGCACTCCAGCCTGGGGGACAGAGACCCTGTCTCTAAAAACAAACAAACAAACAAATAAAATAACACAAATCAAAAACAATTACACTAGAATGTGGTAAGAATTACAGGCACAGTAATCACACAGTGTGGTCGAATTTGTTCTGCTTTTCTAAAATATGTATATATGTAATATATGTATTTGGAGTCATTAGATAAGTGATCCCTAAAGCATTCATGATTATTAGGCTACCAAAGGAAAAACCATGTAGAGAGGTGAAGGACTGAGCTTCTACACTTCGAGGCTAGAGACAAAAGTATTATAGAAAGAGACTGAGAGCCGGGATCGGTGGCTCAGCCTGTAATCCCACGCTTTGGGAGGCTGAGGTGAGTGGATTGCCTGAGCCTGCGGGTTCAAGACCCACCTGCACAACTTGGCGAGACCTCATCTCTACAATAAATCAAAAAATTAGATGGGCGTAGTAGCGTGCACCTGTAGTTCTGGCTACTTGGAAGGCTGAGGCGGAAGGATCACCGGAGCCCAGCTGGTTGAGGCTGCGGTGGCCAGGAGCGTGCCACTGCATTCCAGTCTGGGCAACAGAGTGAGACTCCAACTCAAAAAAAAAAAAAAAAAAAAAGAAAGAAAGAGATTGAGAACATATATTTGGAGAGGTAGAAGAAAATGGTTTTTTTTGGTGTATTTATTTATTTTTTTAGTTGGATCCTCACTCTCTCTCAGGCTAGAGTGCAGTGGCACGCTCATAGCCACTGCAACCTCAACCTGCTGGGCTCAGGTGATCTTTCTGCCTCAACCTTCTAAGTAGCTGGAACTACAGGCACGTGCCACCACGTCCAGCTAATTTTTTGATTTATTGTAGAGATGAGGTCTCACCAAGTTGCCCAGGCTGGTCTTGAACCTGTGGGCTCAGGCAATCCTCTCACCTTGGTCTCTCAAAGTGCTGGGATTATAGGCGTGAGCCACCGCACCCAGCGAAGAAAAGAAGAAAATGTTAGTGTCACAGAAGCTAAAAAAACAACAACTTTATTTTCAATATAAACACATAGATACAACAGTCAGATCAAGAAGGATGAGAGATTCAGTGGAGATCACTAATTATCTCCTTCAAAAATCTTGTTCAGCACATGCCTTGTAGTCCCAGCTATTCAGGAGGCTAAGGCAGGAGGATCACTTGAGCCTAGGAGGAGTTCAAGACCAGCCTGGGCAACATAGCAAGACCTGGTCTCTGAAAAAACCCAAAAAGCCTAGTTTAGTCAAAGCAAGAATAGAAAAAAGCCAGATCAAAAAGGCTGGGCAAGGAGTGGGTGATGAAAAAGTGATGAAATGGTAAATCTGGCAGAGAAAAGTAGTTAGAAAATCAAGCAGAGATTTTTCTCTCCACTGTCACACACCCACTTAGAGATCTGCTCACCATTTTAGACTATGGAAATAGAGACCCAGGGAAATAATAATGAAAAACTCTTGTATGATGTTTAATATGTGCCAGATACTATTCTAAGCACTTTACACACATTAGCTTGTTTAATAATTTACTTTTGCCTAGGAGGTAAATGCTATAAATACTCTGATTTAATCAACTAACTGAGCCTAGATTTAAACGAAAGCAGTTGGCTTCAATTCATGTTGCCCCTGAGACTAAAACAACATAAAAGCATCCTTAGGAAAAATGAAAACTTGCTTATGCTGTCACAAAAGGCACTAGAGCTTGAGACTTCTCCTTAAGTTTACCCTAGGATGGGCATCACCTTTCACCCTACAATCTAAGATATGTTTAACCAGAGGACCGCAAATGGTCAAAATGAAATTCCATTGGCAGAGGAATGTAAGTATGCTTTCCTGCTTCTGCCTGCTTCTACCTTTTTGGACATGCTTTCTTGTCTGTCCAGTTCTTAGAGGTGTTGCTACCAGTAACTGGGCACCAGTAGCCAGGTAATTTTCCTCAATAGTTATTCATTCAACAAATATTTGAGCATCAACTCAGGGCCAGACATTGCGCAAGGCCGACAAGACAAAGGTGAACAAGACAGACAAGATCCCAGCTCCAGCTCACTTAAAATTTATTCTAGTGGGAGGTGGGGGATAGAATTTACATTCCAGCGAAAGGTAATAGGCTAGGAGGGCATGGCTGGAGCAGGGTAAACAAAGGGGACATGGGAGACTAACGGGAGAAGCAGATGAGAGTGAGGCATTTGCATTTTACCTGCAAGTTGCAGACTTCCTTGAGCACTTTATCTGGTCAATCTAACTTTCTTTCTCTCTTGTCTGTCTGTCTCTCTCTCTCTCTGTCTGTCTCTCTCTCGCTCTCTCTCTCTCTCTTACACGCACACACCCCCTCCTGTCGGGTCGCCTAGCCACTCGAGGTCCCTTAGCCTATCAAGCCACCTCGGACCTGCGTCATCCGGTCGTCTATCCGGTGGTCACCCCCTTCCTGAGCCACCTCCGCTCATCCGGGCCTGCCTGCCCTTTGAGTCTCCCTCAGGTCCCTGGTCGGCCAGGTCACCTCAGTGCCACGCCTCACCTTGGCCCGCGATTCAGCCGGCACGTTACGCTTTGTTCAGAAGTAGGTTTCAAAACGCCACTCCCTCTCGGCTCCAGCTGTTTTCCTGCCAGTTCTGGGAGACCCGGCAGCGGCAGCGCCCCCGGCGGCGCACCACCGCCCAGGAAGGGAGTGCCCACAGCCAACGCCTCCTCGGCCTCCTCCCGGAACGCGGGAGCCGGCGAGAGAGGCGCACGCCCAGACCGTCGCGATCATGCTCCTGATTGGCTGCGCCGTGCGACGTCACGGGGTGGGCCCTGACGGCCCCTTGGAGCCGGAGTCCCGCGCGTGCGCAGACGGAAGGCGCTGAGCGGAGGGGGAGGTGGCCGGCAGCTTCTCCCGCGGCCGCCATTTTGTTGCTGTGGCTATTGGGAACGGGCTGGGCAACACTGCCCTGTAGGCGCGACGCTCTTTGGAGTTCGGTGCTTCGTGTGACGGCGGAGGTCGGTGAAGACCTGTGGGGCTGCGGAGCCGGCACATTCCAGGCCACGAGTCACTGGAGGCACCTCCGGAACACCGAACAGCTCGAGAACCCCGGGGCGGCCTCCGCTGCAGCTTGGCTTTGCCCATCCCGACTCCCCGGCTCTGCTCCGCGTTCCCCGGGCCGACTCTTTTCGTGAGGCGGCCCCGGAGCAGGCGGGCGGCGGCGGAGGATGCTGCGAGCCCGGACCCGAAAGGAAGGTGCTGACCTGGCCCTCTAAGCGCGCCTCGAGGTGTGCCGAGAGCCCCTTACTTGGCCCCAAAGCCGTCTGCCGGACACAGTCCTTCAGAGCAGGCGAGAGCAGCCGCCGCCCCGGTCCGCCACAGAGAACCCGTTCCGACACCATGTCCTCTGCCAGGTTCGACTCTTCAGACCGCTCCGCCTGGTACATGGGGCCTGTGTCTCGCCAGGAGGCGCAGACCCGGCTCCTGGGCCAGCGCCACGGCATGTTCCTCGTCCGCGATTCTTCCACCTGCCCCGGGGACTATGTGCTGTCGGTGTCCGAGAATTCGCGGGTCTCCCACTACATCATCAATTCGCTGCCTAACCGCCGTTTTAAGATCGGGGACCAGGAGTTTGACCATTTGCCGGCACTGCTGGAGTTTTACAAGATCCACTACCTGGACACCACCACCCTCATCGAGCCCGCGCCCAGGTACGCGAGCGTTTGCTCCGACCGCGGAGGAAGGTCGAGAAAAGGGGTCGGTCTAAGAATGTGTGTGTATGGGTGAGGGGTTTGAACTCATTTTCCCCCATTCGAAACCACATTTTCCAGAAGGCGTTCCGAACGGAAGTCTAATGTCAGGATCTGGGTCAGTGAATGAGAGGGTGCATTTTAAATGTTTTACGGTGGTTGCATGGTGAAAATGCACGCTTTTTGCCTTTCGTTAATTTGTCTGACTGCAATACTAATGCAGGAGTTTGTTGGTTTTTTTAAAAAAAGTTTTTAGACTATAGACTTCTGTGAGCATCTGAAGATAGCCAAGGAATCACCTCCCCCTATCCCCGAAAAATGCACGTACACACAAGTGTGCACACCATTCAGGGTTCTTGCATTTCTGCAGTTCTCAGAACTCCAGGTTAAGATCTCCAGGACTACAGCCTTTGGAACAGTTGCCAAATGAAAATGATTTAGCATTTAGAAACAAAAACCTTTCATTGAAATATCAAAACTATATGTTGATACTCTGATGCCAAGTTTGAAGCGGGCCAGGCACCACCTCGTTAACAATCCTTTAATTATAAAGAAAAGGAAAGGTGCATTGGCCTCAGTGAGGACATATTTTGGAAAATTTATTTTGTTTTACCTCCAAGGAGAATGAGAAATCAATTTGGTAAATTTCCAAGGTGGAAAAAGGCTAGAATGTTATTAACGAAAAATTTTGAATGTCAAGAACTTATCTTAATTCTTAGTTCAACTTCAAATATGCTTTGAAGTTGATATCTATTTTAAAGTTAGGAGGAGCCCAAAGTGACAGGTCATCTGGCATTCTCTTTTCCAAGTAAGATGCATTATTTTTGTTTATTTGCTTTAATTTGCCTTAACATTTTATCAGAGGTTTCTTTTATTTAACTTATGCCAAATTTGAATTGAAAATTTGCCTAGAATTTTAAAGTAACAGACTTCCCAGTCCCCCCTCACCCTTTTTAAAAAAAATTTTATTTTTAGAGATGGGGTCTCACTTTGTTACCCAGGCTGATCTCAAACTCCTGTAATTCTTCTGCCTTGGCCTCCCTAAGGGCTGGGTTTATAGGTGTGTGCCATCACACCTGGCCCCAGTACATTTGTTTCTTTCTTTTTGTTTTTTTTTTTTTAAAGTAGGAGTCTCACTCTGTTGCCCAGGCTGGAGTGCAGTGTGGCACACTCATGGCCACCACAGCCTCAACCTGCTAGGCTCAGGCGATCTTTTTGCCTCAGCCTTCCAAGTAACTGGAACCACAGGCATGCGCCACCACATCCAGCTGATTTTTTGATTATTGTAGAGACCAGGTCTTGCCAAGTTGCCCAGGCTGGTTTCAAACCCCTGGACTTAGGCAGTCCTCTTGCCTCCGCTTCCCAAAGTGCTGGGATTACAGGCGTGAGCCACCGCACCTGGCACCAGCACATTTCTTAAACATCTATTTTAAAAGGACTGAGTGCTGATACAGATTTTTTAGGGTGAGATGTTTCTGACTATAGATTTGCTCTGAACTTTAAACATTAAAAGTTGTTATTATTAAGGACACCAACTGGATGCATAAGTATTACTTCTGTAGGATAGAGATAGGAAAGAAATCCATGACAGTATAATAACTATAAGATTAACTACTAAATGAACTTCAAAAATGGAGAGAAAGTGATTGGAAATGAAATACTGTAAAACAAAGACCAGGACACCAACAATCTGATTGGTAAAACCTGCATTTGCTAGCAGATACTGGTAGTCGCAGTCAGTTTTAAGCACAACATATTTCCATTGTAAAGAGTTGAAGAGAGCTTAGAACCCACTCTAGTAAAATTTGTAATGTGATTAAGTAAATCTCTCGTTTGTGGAAATGAATTATATAATTAATATCAGGCATTTATTAAGCCATGCAGTATTGTACAAGGCATGTGCTTGCATTGAGGTGACAACAATAGGTGCTAACAATACAGCCGTTTCAAAAAGTAAATTAATGGCTTGATCCCCTTCTAGAGGGAGGAAAAGGAATATGTTGCTTTCCACTTCCCAAAATCAACTCTAAATTTTCCATACTTGTGTCTTCACAGATACCAAACATAGTTTTCTGTCTGTCTGCCCTCTCTTGTTCTTCGCCACTGTACTCTACTAGTACTCTCAAGTTGCTCGTGTATTCCCTAGTAGCCTTCCTTACCGACTCATGACCACGCTGTTGCCTGTTCATTGACTGCCTAACCACACCCCATTCTCTATTTGAAATCCTACCTGTTGTTCCAGTCTCCTCACAAATAATAGGACTTTTCTCTGACCCTCCGCCTCATGTTCAGCTTTGTTTCTCCTTCCTTATGCCCTCTCCCCCAGGCATGTTGCTGTAATTTAGTTTTTCATTTTCCTTGGCATCTGTGGAGATCACAATGCTGATTGAGTTAGGTCCTGACTAGATTTACTTTATACTGAATCTTTGAATTGTCATTCCCAAGCCTGACTTTTATGTCTTAGATTTGACATGTTATTAGCCTTTTATAGAGAGTTAGTGGCCCCTACAGCCTTGGCCAGATGGAAAACTCATGTAGTGCTTCTTCACATTCCAAACGGGATAAATTAAGTTGTTTTAAACTTTTCAGGCATCAAAACTAGCTTTTAGTCAAAGCTCAGTGGCTCAGCCTGTAATCCCAGCACTTTGGGAGGCCAAGGCGAGTGGACTGTCTGAGCCTGTGGGTTCGAGACTAGCCCAGACAACTTAGCGAGACCTCGTCTCTACAATAAGTGAAAAAATTAGCTGGATGTGGTAGCGCGCACCTGTAATTTCAGCTACTTGGAAGGCTGAGGTGGAAGGGTCGCTGGAGCCCAGCAGATCAACACTGAAGTGGCCGTGAGTGTGCCACTACACTCCAGCCTGGGCGACAGAGTGACACTCCGACTCAAAAAAAAAAAAAACAACCAACCTAGCTTTTAAAGCCAGAGTTTCATGCCTCTTGGCTAATAGTTTATTTAATTTGTTTATCTTACATAGCTTAAGCTTATAAGTATAGTGTCTTCTTCAGGATTTAAGGATTGGTGCTTGTATTGTTCTACTTTGATCCTTTTTATTAAAATGTTTCATAATTTTTTGTTTTATATTTTCATTCAAATATGTGTAAGATTATTATAACCCATTGTAGGTACTGGGAAAGATGGATGACAGATATTACTTTCTTCATTGTGGAACTTACTTGTTAGTGGAGGCTAACAGACTAAAAAGTAGAAAAATAAAGTACTTGTAAGAATAATAAATGCAATGAAGGAAATAAACCTAGACTGAGAGAATATAACAGAAGGGACCTACCTGAGGTAGTGGGGTTAGAGAAAGCATGAAACTAAGACTTTAGGAGTAGAGACTGCTCAGGGTGAAAACCTTCCAGGTTAGGGGAAGGCTTATGCAGATATCCTGAGGTGAGAAAGACCTTTGTGTTGGGAGTATAGTTCTTTTTTTTGTTTTTTTTGAGTGGGAGTCTCACTCTGTCGCCCAGACTGGAGTGCAGTGTGGCTGCTCCCGGCCACCGCAGCCTCGACCTGGTGGGCTCCAGCGATCCTTCCGCTCAGCCTTCCAAGTAGCTGGAACTACAGGCGCGCGCTACCACGCCCGGCTAATTTTTTGATTTATTGTAGAGATGAGGTCTCGCCAAGGTGAGTCTTGAACCCACGGGCTCAGGCAATCCACTCACCTCAGCCTCCCAAAGCGCGGGATAACAGGCTGAGCCCGGCTGGGAGTATGGTTCTTAAAGGAGAAAGGGGTCCATATAAAAAGAATTTGAAAATAGTGGCTAGAGTAAGGAATTGGATTTTATTTAAAGTGCTGTAGGCTCCATAGGAGCTTGAGGCAGGGAGTGACCTGGGACCATTACTGTAATCCAGGTGCAAAATGATGATGACTGATATCAATCACTGAGCTGTGACTTGGAGGTGCCTATTTTGGAGATAAAATTGGTGTAACTAATAGGTGGGGGGTAGGGAGTATGATGGGGAAGAGAAAGGTAAGAAACAAATATGATTTGGTATATTTGTAACTTTGTGACCTCTGGGTTTATCTTATTTATTGCTTTTTCTATTTGTCTATGATATTCATGTAGTGAATTTTGAATTTAACTCCCAAAAGGTATCTTGTTGGACGGCTTTTGTTAATTTTAAATGACCATAAAAGAAATCTCTTTCTGCACATGGTTGTAATTTTTCAGTTGCAAATAATTTCATAAATGGAAATTCTGTTGATTTTTGCCTCCATTTTACTTGAGTATAAACATTTTTAAGATTCTGTTATAATTAGTATTTAGGAAAACTCTGGTGTTTTTTATTTAATAGGGGTTGTTTTTCAGTTTAACAACAGGATGTTTCAGAGGTAACTTGTTTTGCTTATCACATTTTGTATTTCTAGTTTATGTAGATAAATGCAATCTAAGAAAAAAGAAATTGTGAGAAATAAAAATTTACCACTAAAAACCAGGGGAAGTTGACCTTTCAGGAAAATCATGTTTTTTACTCGACAGACTTTGAACATCACATGTAATGTGGAATCAACATGGAATCAGACAGTTCCTGTCATGCTCCTGAGGAGCTTACTGGTTACTAAAAAAAATTGTAAGGCTGTTTCCATGCAGGATAAAGTAGCTGTGGAAGAACCAAGAAAGGGTACTTAGTCTATCTAACCTGAGAGCCCAGTAAGAGCGTCACTCACACCTGTGAAGCAGAAGCCACGCCCTGCAGGAATAGGCGGATACTAGGAGAAGCATGGTTGTGCCTCCTCCCCACATCCCCTTTTCTAAATACTTAATAACTCAAATCTATATCTATAACAAAGACCAGAACACCAGGAATCTAACTGGTGAAACCTGCAGTTCCTAGCAGATGCTGGCAGTTGCAGTCAGCTTTAAGCACAATATAATTCCAGTGTAAGGAGTTGAAGAGAACTTGGAACTCCCCATCATAGTGAAATTTGTAATACAATTGAGTAAATTACTTCTCTCATTTATGAAAGTGAATTATATAATTAATATCAGACATTTATTAAGCCATGCTATGTACAAGGCATGTGCTTGCATTGAGGTGACAGGTACTAATAATACAGTTGTTTCAAAAAGTATGAATTAATGGTTTGATTCCCTTCTAAAAGGAGAAAAAGGATTATGTTGCTTGCCACTATCCACAAAATCGACACCAAACTCAAATTTGGACTTTTTTTTTTTTGAGTTGGAGTCTCACTCTGTCGCCCAGGCTGGAGTGCAGTGGCACACTCACGGCCACTGAACCTTGCAAGCTCAGGCAATCCTTCTGCTTCAGCCTTCCAAGTAGCTGGAACTACAGGCATGTACCACCACACCCAGCTAATTTTTTTTACTTGTTGTACAGATGAGGTCTCACCAAATTGCCCAGGGTGGTCTCGAACCCCTGAGCTTGGGCAGTCCTCTCATCTCGGCCTCCCAAAGTGCTGGAATTATAGGCATGAGCCACTGCGCTCAGCCTAAATTTGAACTTTCATAATTAGGAATGGGGGAGAAGAATACCAGTAATTTTAATCAGCATGGGAATTGGCACTGTGAATAAACCCCTTGGGTTTCATCTGACCAGTAGTTTAAGTCATTTGAATTTGGTTCACATGAGATACAAGAACACTGTCATTATGCTGGGAATGGACTCTTGTCCAGTTAAGAATTGTATTCCCCTGTATCCCCTGTAAAGTACTGGTAGACATTCAATTTGTGACTTTCCTCTTGTTTAAGACTCAAATCCAGAAAATTTTCACCTAAGAATTTTTCTTTGGATCTGGATTATTGGACTAGATTAAGTTTAAGGGTCCTTAAGGTGAAACTATTGTAATTCTTTCTGATAAGTAAAAGGGGGCACTGCTTGTTAGTAGGGAGTTCAGGTTATTCTGAGCCAAGTCTGAGCTAAGATCATAACAAGGTGGGGCCACCCAGCATGTGGCAGCTCACCTGGAACGAACTTGAGAAGAGCAGTGGAAGAGTGGTGAGGTGAAGAGGCTTTAAAGGCACACCAGGTGGTACATGGGCTCTCCTTGTCTGTAAGACAGTTAAACCTTTGTTAGGTATTGTTGTACCTGAGCTTTTGTGCTTTCAGAAACAAAAAAAGAATAGAAATAGTAATGGGAAATGCTTCAGTATGTTGAGGCTTACTGTATACCAAAGCTCAATACTAGACTCAAGGCATATAGTGGGAATGAACCATGGTTTTTGTCTTCTGAGCTGTAAAAAATTAAAACAGAATGCCACAGAAGCTTAAAAGCATAGGTGATCAACTGTGCCTAAGGGATCTCAGGGAAGGCTTGTGAAAGGAGGTGCTCTTTCAGCTGATTCTTGAAGAATGAGAACAGGTATATGAGGTAAAAGAGGTGGTGGCGGCACCTGCTGGGAAAGGCATAGAGTTGTATTAATGTTCGTGATGGGCAGGAAGCTATGAAGGAATGGTAAAGCTAACATTTGAAGAGCCTCCTGTGCCTTGTAAATGAGTTTAGCAATGGGGGCCACTTCAAATTTTTAAAAAGAGAACTGTCATGGTAGTTTTTAGAAACTCCAGTGTGGAATGGAAAATAAAGTCTGTAGGACTAATTAAGGCTGTTACTGGGGAAGGACCATAAGATGCTGAACAAAAATTAAATGCGGTAGGAGTGTAAAGTGGAGACCAACAGTCTTTGCTGAACAATTGTATATAGAAGATAAGGGAAAAGGTATGATTTCAGAGAGGATTTGAGTGGTGCCTTTTAGAGAAGAGAAAGGATTAGAGTGAGGCGGTATGATTGTTTTCAATAGGAAGAATCTTTTTTTGAGGAGCATGCAGGAAGCCAGGTGGTATTTAGCAATCTGATGAATTTATTGGAAAGAAATGTGAGGACTGAATACACAGATTTGGGAATCTCAGCTTAAACGGGATCCCCCAGAATGAACAGGTAGAACAGGAATGAACAGAAGAAGAACTGTGGAAGAAGGTGGAGAGGCAGCCACAGCATAGGAAGAGAGCCATTAATGATGGCCTGATGCCCAGGAATGGGAGGGAGGGGTCCTCTGTATTAAATACCACTGCATGATAAAGAATGGTTACCTAAAGCAGTTTCACTAGAGAGACACTTAGCCAATCTTCTTGGAATTGATTTTTCTACCAGCTTTTGTTTTTACTTTTTACAGTGAAATATTTCATATATACAAAAGAGTATATGTGCATATACAAGGGGGGGGTGCCAAAAAACCAAAATTATTTTTTTGAAGGGTGGGCCCCTTGTAGTTACAGGTTTCCCTTGCTAAGTAAGTGTTCCAGGAACCCATCAGCATCAGTGTGCCAGCTAACATTGTTGTGAGAGGCTGCATTCAGCTTCGGTGAATTTTTTTGGAGATTGTTTCAGCTCATTTGCCCATTTAATGATGGGTGGTTTACAAGCACACGTGCCACACTGCTGAGTGTTGAGCAGTTTTTGATAAAAAACTGTGACCTCCATACACCACCCTCCCTGTTCACCCAGTCTTGTCCCAAGTGACTTTTTTTGTTTCCCCAGTTGAAAAAAAGTCCTCAAAGGGAAACGTTTTACTGATTTGGTAAAGAGGTGAAACAAAAAACAGCAGAAGCACTAAAAGGCATCCAAATTGTTATGAGCGTCTCAATAGGTGTATTGCATCAAACAGAGTATTTAGAAGGTGACTGAAGTCTAAACATGTAAGAATAAATACGCAGCTGGGCATGGTGGCTCACGCCTGTAATCCCAGCACTTCGGGAGGCCAAGGTGAGAGGATTGCCTGAGCTCAGGGGTTTGAGACCAGCCTGAGCAACTTGACGAGACCTAATCTCTACAATAAATCAAAAAATTAGCTGGGCATGGTGGTACATGCCTGTGGTTTCAGCTACTTGGAAGGCTAAGGCAGAAGGATCGCCTGAACCCAGCAGGTCGAGGCTGCGGTGGCTGTGAGC
Organism: Tarsius wallacei; assembly: GCA_963574415.1. Lineage (NCBI taxonomy): Eukaryota > Metazoa > Chordata > Mammalia > Primates > Tarsiidae > Tarsius > Tarsius wallacei. Next base: position 19,914 of record CAUYQG010015460.1, read on the forward strand.
GTGCCACTGCCCTCCAGCCTGGGTGACAAAGTAAGACTCTGACTCAAAAAAAACTCTCATATCCACACACCCCCTTTAAGAAAACAGAACATTACCAGTGCCTTTGAGAGACTTCCTTTTCCTCAGAAGTTGATTGTATTGGTTCTTTAGCATGAATAAGGAGATACTAAGCTTAGAAGATACTAACTTCAGTTGAAAGAATGTTTTGGGCAACCCTTCAGGACCTCTCCCGCTGCTGGGATCTTTCCTGTCTTCTTAATAAAAGTCCTACTTACTTTCTAATCCCCCACCCCCTGAAAAAAAAAAAAAGAAAGAAAGAAAGAAAGACTGTTTTATGTATGGTTGATACACAAATCTGAGAATGCTTTTAACCAGAATTGGAGAGAGGTTCATCATCATTAGATAAGAAAAGCTAGTTAACAGTATTCCCTGACCCTGTTGTCGTGCTGGACCCCTAGTGAGTCCAACAGTGTCCAAAAGGCAAAAAAAAAAAAAAAAAAAGACCTGGAGATAGCAGGCAAGACATAGGGTTTATTGGAGGCTTACACACAGAGGGCGTTGAGGGTGGCTGGCTAGAAAGGAAAAAAAAAAACTAAGGTTTGTGGCAAGCATTGCTGGTTATATAGTAACTTTTATTTAGCATCCTCCACCTATCTTAAAGGGCCTTGGTTTGCATGTCCACCACCCTAAGGAGAGGGCCAGTGTCCAGATGTTCTTCACTGGCTTGGTATAAACATCTATGCTGGCCATTCTTGGAGTCCATACCTCAGAACATTAAACAACCATTCACCAAGGAACGTAAAGGTCATTTTCAGAATGTGCTTCAGTTATTGCTGCCTGACAAGACATGCTCACCATAAACTCCATATTAGCATACTTTTGTTTTATTTATTTAATTTTTTTTTGAGTTGGAGTCTCACTCTGTCGCCCAGACTGGAGTGCAGTGGCTGCTCCCGGCCACCGCAGCCTTGACCTGCTGGGCTCCGGTGATCCTTCCGCCTCAGCCTTCCAAGTAGCTGGAACTACAGGCGTGCGCTACCACACCCGGGTAATTTTTTTTTTTATTTATTGTAGAGATGAGGTCTCACCAAGTTGCCCAGGCAGGTCTCGAACCTGCAGGCTCAGGCAGTCCACTCACCTCAGCCTCCCAAGGCGCGGGATTACAGGCTGAGCCTCCGAGCCCAGCTAAGCATACTTTTAAATGGCTCCCTACTTCTGTCATGATACACATTAATTTCACTTTGAGCTTTCATTTGCCTTCCTCTACTAAGTTGTCAGTCTTTTGAGAGGAGGAACTTAGTTTTGTTTTATTTTGTTTTGTTTTGTTTTGAGTTGGAATCTCACCCCATTGCCCAGGCTGGAGTACCGTGGCATGCTCATGGCCACCCTTGCATTGACCTGCTGGGCTCTGGTGATCCTTCCAAGTAGCAGGAGCTACAGGTGTGCGCTACCGTGCCCGGCTAATTTTTGATTTATTGTAGAGACGAGGTTTCGCCAAGTTGTCTGGACTAGTCTCAAACCTGTGGGCTCAGGCTATCCACTTGCCTCGGCCTCCCAAAGTGCTGGGATTATGGGCTGAGCCACCGAGCCTGGCCTCGAGAGGAGAGCTTAGTTTTAGTTACTTATTTTTGTCCCCCAAATTCTTAGTACATAGTAGGATCTGGATAAATGAATTTTATCAGTGTTAATCCCCACTGAAACTATACCAGTGGTGGCCTCATGATCTGTGCTGTGGGACTGACAAACTGCTTTTAACTTTTGTTTTTTTGAGTCAAAGTTTCAGTCTGTCTCCCAGGCTGGAGTGCAGTGGCCCAGTAACAGCCTAGATTTGCTGGGCTCAGATGATCCTTCCGCCTCAACATTCCAAATAGCTGGAACTACAGACATGTGCCACCGTGCCCAGCTACCTTTTTGATTTATTGTAGAGACTAGGTCTCACCATGTTGCCCATCTCGAATCCATGGGCTCAGACAGCCCTCTTGTCTCAACCTCCCAAAGTGCTGAGATTACAAGCATGAACCTTTGAGACTGGCTTAAACTTTTAACTATACAAATAATAAAATACCCTTGAGTGTGGTCTGAGATGGAACTGATTGTGCTTTTGGTATAATATCTGCAGTTTTATACTGTACTCACCAGACTTTTTTAAAAAATAAAGCTATTAGATATTTTTAGATTCTTTTCCTTTTAATTTAATTTAATTTAATTTTATTTTTGAGTTGGAGTCTCACTCCGTCTCCCAGACTGGAGCGCAGTGGCCGCTCCCGGCCACCGCAGCCTCGACCTGCTGGACTCCAGCAATCCTTCTGCCTCAGCCTTCCAAATAGCTGGAACTACAGGCACGCCTGGCTAATTTTTTTTTTTTTTTTTTTTTTTGAGTT
>CAUYQG010015463.1:0-13030 GCA_963574415.1 Tarsius wallacei
GTTTATTGCAGCATTATTCAAAATAGCAAAAACATGGACCCAATCATGCTGCCCATCAGTTGTGGACCAGATAAGGAAAATGTGGTACATATATACAATGGAATATTATGCAGCCATAAAGAAAAACAAAATTATGGACTCTGCAGCAACTTGGATAGATTTAGAGTCTGTAATATTCAGTGATTTATCACAGAAAGAAAGACCTGAGTACCACACTGTCTCACTCATAAATGGACCCTGCACATTTACCATAATACTATGAGAAAGGGATTGGCAGCAGCAGTACACTGCCAGGGGAGTTATGGGGGGCACACAACATCAATAAGTGTAACTGATCTCAAATCTGGTGAAGTGGGGGCCAAAGGAAGGCCCAAACTTTACCTGTACAATGACCACAGATGTACCTAACCCTGAATTGTGCCCCATATCTTAAAAATAATAAACAAATAAATAAGTGGGAAGAATTGCCATCTTGACAATATTAAAATCCATGAGCATTTAGAATATATTTCCATTTAATTGCTTGATTTTAATTTTTCTCAACAATATTTTATAGTTTTTTTGTGGTTAGTCTCGTACTTCCCTTATTAATTTATTCCTATTTTAATTTATTAATTAGTTTGTTGGTTTTAGAGACCAGTTCTCACTCTGTCACCCAGGCTGGAGTGCAGAGGTACAATCATAGCTCACTGTAACTTTGAACTCCTGGGCTCAAGCAATCTTCCTGCCTCAACCTTCCAAGTAGCTAGGACTCAGGCCCATGCCACCTTGCCTGGTTAATTTTTAAACTTGTTGTAGAGACAGGGTCTTGCTATGTTGCCTAGGCTAATCTTAGACTCCTGGGCTCAAGTGGTCCTCTCAGCTTGGCCTCTCAAAATGCTGGGATTATAGGCAAACGCTATCATGTCCAATCCTATTCCTAAGTATTTTATTATCTGTGATATTATAAACAGAATGTTTAAAAAAGTTTATTTTGTATTTTTGATTGCATATAAAATTATCATTGATTTATTTTATATTGCTCTTGTGACAGACAACCTTACTAAACTTATTTGTTATTCGTTTTAGGAGAATTCTTTGACTTTTTTTTTACATATAGAATCATGTCTTCTGAGAATAAACACAGTTTTACTTATTACTTTCCAATCTGAATGACCCTTTTTTGGTTATTATTTTGTTTTTTCCTATCTTACTAGTTAAAACCTCTGGTACAACATTTATAAAATGTTGATTTTGGGAGATCAATAATTACTTTTTCACCAGTATTTGTGATGTTAGTTACCGGTTTTTTTAATCCAGTTGTGGAAGTTTCCTTCTGTTGTTAGTTTGTTGAGAGGTTTTATCACAAATGGTTGTGAGATTTTGTCAAGTGCTTTTTCTGAGTTTATTGAGGTGATCATGTAAATTTTTTCCTTTATTCTATTAATATATTGTACGATATTAATTGATTTGCAAATGTTAAACCAGCCTTGCATTCCTAGGATGAATCTCACCTTGTCAAAGTATACTATCCATTTGATATATTGCTGGATTCAGTTTGCTTGTGTCTTGTTAAAGAATAAGGAATCTATGTACATTAGGGACATGACCTTGATTTGTAGATTTTCCTTAAAATGTTTTTTTAAATTAGATTTTATGGTATTGTATAGATGTGGGGTACAAGTGAGGATTAACCACATAAGTAGGCTGCAGGCAGTTGGAGTTTGGGCTTCTTGCCCCTGGTAGTGAATCAGGTACCCTTTGTGTTGTCATGTTTTCCCTAACCTCCTCCTCTAGCAGTGCCCAGCATCTGCCAATCTCCCCTGTGCTAGTGTGACGAATGTTCAGGGCCCACTTACGAGTGAGAACATGTGGTATCCAGTTCTTTGCCTCTGTGATAGATCACTTAGTACGATGGTCTCCAGTTCCATCCAATTTTCTGCAAAATCCTTAAAGTGTTTTTGCTTGGCTTTGCTATCAGGGTGATACTGGCCTCGTACAATGAATTAGGAAGTGTGACCTCTTCCATTCTCCAAAACAGCTTGTGAAAGATGCATAATATATCTTCTTTAATTATTTGATAGAATTCACCAGTGAAGCCATCAAGTTATGAGGCTTCTTTGTGGGAAGTTGTAAACTGATTCAATTTCTCTACTTCTTAGAGTTCAGTTCGGATTTCCTATTTAACTTTGAGTAAGGCTTGATAATCCTTGTCCTTCTAGAAATGTGTCCATTTAATTTGTCTAATTAGTTGGCATACAGTTGTTTATAATTACCCCATATAGTCCTTCTAATTTCTGTAGGACCAGTAATGACGTATTTTCTTTCATTTTTGATTTTGGAAATGTGTGTCTTCTTTCTTTTTTCTTCATCAGTCTAGTTAAGGATTTCTCAATTTTGTTGATCTGTTCAAATAACCAATCTTAGTTACATTAATTTTTCTCTATTTTTCCTGCTTTCTATTTTACTGCCTTCTAATCTTTATTTCTTCCTTTCTTCTATTTTGAATTTAGATTAGCTTTCTTCTTCTATTTATTTATGTGTGGAACTTTGTGTTCTTGATTTGAGAACTTTCTTATTTTCTGGTACAGGCTTTCAGTGTTATAAATATCTATTTAAGCACTCCTGTAGCTACATCCCATAGATTTTTATGTGTTGTGTTTTCATTTACGTTCAGCTAAAGGTATTTTCTAATTTCCCGGTGATTTTTTTTTGACCCATGAGCGATAGGAAAATGTGTTGTTTAATTTTCAAATATAGTGGGATGTCCCAGATTTCTTTCTTTTACTGATTTCTAAATTAATTTCATTGTAGTAAAAGAACATGTTTTTTACAATTAACCCTTTAAAATATATTTGGACTTGTTTTGTGACCTAACATATGGTATACCTAGGGGAATGTTCCATATACACTTGAAAAGAATGTGTATTCTGCCATCAGAGTGCTGAAGGTATGTCAGTTAGATTGAATTGGCTGATAGTGTTAACTCTTTTATGACCTTGTTGATTTTGTAACTAGTTTTTCTATCAATTATTAATAAGCAGTACGTTTTTTGTGGAATTTTTTAGTTCTTATGATACTGTTTTGTATGTCTTTTTTTTCTTTAAGTCGAAGTCTCACTCTGTCACCCAGGCTACAACGCAGTGACACAGTCACGACTTACTGCAATCTCAACCTCCCAAGCTCAGATGATCCTTCTACCTCAGTCTCCCAAGTAGCTGGGACTACAGGTATATGTCATGACACCCAGCTGATTTTTTTATTTTTCTAGAGACAAGGTCTTGCTATATTGCCTAGACTGGTCTCAAAGTCCTGGGCTCAAACAACCCTCCTGGCTCGGCCGCCCAAAGTGCTAGGATTACAGTTGTGAGCCACTGTGCCTGGCCTTGAAAGTCCTTTTTTATCCTTTTACTTCCTGCCTCTTTGTGTCTTCAAGTATTTGTATCTTCTATCTCTTGTAGACAAGATTTAATTGGATCTTGTTTTCACTCCCAGTATGACAACCTCTGCCTTTTGATTGGAGTGTTTAGATTTGACATAGACTTTGTTTATGCCCCTCAAATTAATAAAGCTGTATCCTCTGCTGTTGTGTCACTGATTGGACAGCGGGCACATGCAAAGTTCAGGTCATTTTTAAGTCTTTCCCAAGCTTTTACTTTTCATTTGACCCTTTTACATTCCCTCTGTGCCTTACGTCCAGTCTTATGTTTGGCTAGGAGTGTGTGCTAGCTTGGGCTGTATTTGGTTTCTGCTGCGCAAGTACACAGACTCAGCCAGAAACACATTTGCCCCAATCACAAATGCAATCTCAAGCGAACAGAGTCACTGCTCACTCACTGCCAAGATGGTCATTTCTGGACCTCACAGCTGCAAGTGGGTGAGCCCTCCGCTCCAAATCAAGCAGACCTCTTTGATCACGGCTTGAGGCTGCTGGTCTTCATGGCTTGCCCTACCCTGGCAGAACATTCTCCTCCACCTACCTGGGTAGGGGTGATCGAAGCAGCCCTAGGCAAGAATGCAATAGATTCTCACTGGAGTTAGTAGTTTTTTCATGCATAAAGGTTTCTCAGGCTGTTATACGCCTTTGGTCAATTTCCAGGGCACTGAAATGGTTGTTTTTGTCAATTTTGTCCAGCTTTTTAGTTGCTTTTTGAAAAGAGAATCTTTTGACCTCTCTTGAATGTAGCCAGAAATCTCACTAACAAAGACTGGGGATACTGAAACCCATTTCCTTCAGGGCAATTGGAAGCTTCAGTATTAAATGATGCCTATTAGATCCTGAAGCCTGCTCATAGCTCACTTAGAGCGCAGAGTTGTACAATACTGGTTTATTCACGATGCCAATTTAGTTAAAAGTGGTCAAAATACATTTACCAAAGGGCATTTTCCTGAACACAGCAATCCTCAGTAAAGACTTGCAGATGGCGCTCCAATGTATCAGTGAATATATTTTTTGTGTGTTTTAACATTCGTGACTTTAAGTTTTACAGAACCCCCAAGTGAGAGCCAGAATGTAAAAATTTTCAAGACCACTTTACCACTGGCATAACTTTGTCTTTAAAAGATGACTAACAACACTTGTTAAGTGCTTAAGGACCTGGCATTATACTAAACGTTTCACCTACATTAACTTTGAATTAGGTATTATGACTAGCTACATTTTATAGTTGGGAAACTTACTAGGAGTTATTAGCTAATTACTGAGCTTTGAGGCCAGGAGCCCTTATTAATATTCTCTATGGCTTTGTGGCCTGGAAATGACCTTTCACCACTAATCAATAGACAGATGATGAATTATAATTTATTTCAACATTAAAGAAATGAACAAGGAGACAGTGTTTATACTCATCAGACATCGAAAGTATAACTGTCTTGGTATAACTAAGCCTTCCCTAAAGGTGACTGACTAGAGCCACTGAGGATGACAGTGGGGTTGAGGAAGACAGCCGGTCCTAGGAACAGCACCTCTTGCCTGTGGGTGAGCTGGGCATTCCTTACTGGAAAAATCCTTCTCTTGTCTATGAGTAGAGCTAATAAGGAAATTGGAGACCATTCAGTTTCCTCATTTAAAATACAAGAAAATTGGAATATAGAAAGATGAAATGATCCTTCCCTAAAGACCCCGAAGGCTCACCTCTTCCCTGAAGCCTCCCCTACCTGGATTTGTAACGTGGTAGACACAAATCTGAGAAGCTCGTGTGTAAGGTTCTTTACATGTTCCAAAGAAGTCACCTGGACCAGCAGGGAGAAGTTGGTTTATTACAATTACAGGAGGGCAGTGACGGTAGCAGTTCAGTGAGGAGAGAAGCTGAGCCTCAGGGCAGCACAGCAAAGTTTTATAATCAAGCAAGTTAATTATTCAAATTCTTACACAGTGTTTACAATCACGATGATGAAGAGTGACAACTAGATTGTCTTTAGGTTGCTTGGTTACTTGCATCCCATGACTCATTAACCCCTGACTTATTACAGAGAACATGCATATCTTGCAGAGACCAGCCTGGGCCAGGGGTTGCTTCCTGGTGGAGGGGCAGAAAGGAGACAGATATAAGGGAAAGAGCAATGTCCAGACAATTATCTCGTGGGACTCTAACCCTTTCTGCTGTCTTGTCTCTCAATTCCTTTAGTTTGATCCATATGCTTAGTTTAGGGAATCCCACTCTGTTTGGTTAAGTGGTTTGATTCTCATTGGGTAGGTTAGAGCCAAAACACAGATGGAAGCCCAAATTGGACTTGTACCCAGAGAGCAATGACTCTACCTTCCTCCACACAAGAGCAAGGCAGGACGGCAGCCCATCCTGCTTCTGGGGAATCATCTCAAACCTGGGGCCTTCTAATAGTGGGCACCATCTTCTACTTACATGGCCCTGTATAATTTTTGTCTCCCTCTTTGTCTCCACCTCTTAGAAATGTAGAGACAAATAGGATTATAGGATAAAGTAAATGCTTCCCCAAACCGAGCCTCCCCTCATTGTGGCATTGGAATGACTCTTACCCTTCCCAATCCTTCCTCTTCTCGGTCTTTACTCTCTTTCCAAACTGAGACTAGGCTATTAGACCCATCATGGATCACTATTCTAATGTCAGGGATCCTAAGAATGAGACACTAGAGAAATCTGTTAAGAAAAATTCCCACAGAGAACAGGAATTTGGACTGAGTTGCCCAATTACAGATGGCTACTGACTTACCATAGTTCGACTCACAATTTTTTGACTTTACAATGATGCAAAACTGTCACAATTTTGACATAAGGTGCAGTATTCAATAAATTACGTAAGATAGTCAACACTTTATTATAAAACTGGTTTTGTGTGAAATGATTTTGTCCAACTATAGGCTAATGTAAATGTTTGAACACATTTAAAGTAGGCTAGACTAAGCTAGGATGTTCGGTGGGTTAGATGTACAAAATGCATTTTCCACTTAACGATATTTTCAACTTAAGATGAGCTTATTGAATATGACCCCATTGTAAATTGAGGAGCATTTGTACTTATGGCTAACTGGTTTTGTAAATGTTGGCTTGAAGTCTTTCCTTTTTCTCTCTTCATGTATTTCTTAACTTAGTGTGATGACTGGTGGAGGTGGGGAAGAGTCTTTTAAAATAACTTCATTCTATATCTTTACTCTCCTTGAAAGACTAGAAAAACCTCTACAATAATTACGTAGACACATTATAGACTTAATAAAGACGAGTCTATGCATATGTATAGCTGAAAAGGGCTCATTCACAATTTGTGCTATTTTCGGCACCAAGGGGACAGTGAGGTTGGTTCCACAATTTGTGGCTGTAACTACTTTGCAACTGATTTTTTGCATCATCATGAACTGTCTGGACTTTAAATGTGTATTTAAAAAATGAACTCTGAGTTGGGCATGGTGGCTCATGCCTGCAATCCCAGCACTTTGGGAGGCTGAGGTGAGAGGATTGCCTAAGCCCAGGGGTTTGAGACCAGCCCGGGCAACTTGGTGAGAACTCATCTCTGTAATAAATCAAAAAATTAGCCACACGTGGTAGCGTGCAGCTGTGGTTCCAGCTACTTGGAAGGCTGAGGCCGGAGGATTGCCTGAGCCCAGCAGATTGAGGCTGCGGTGGCCTTGAGCATAACACTGCACTCCAGCCTGCGTGACAGAGTGAGACTCCAACTCAAAAAGAATAAAAAATAAAAAAGAAACTCTCCCCATCTCTCTTTGGTGCAAACCACCTCGCTTGACATTCATGCCTCGCAATACACCTGGGCAGAGTATGGGTAACTCTTCCTTATTATGCACCATTTAGAAAGTCATCAAAAATTCACAGTAAAAGCCATTTCTTCCCACTCTCTGCCATTGTTGTCTCTCAATTCCCTGAGCTTTTCTCATCTTGGAAAAATAAAAGTGCTTGGTACTGAGTTCTAACCCTAAGTGAGTTCTAACCCTAAGGAATGGTGACAGAACAGACCACTCACTGGTATGGTGGACGCCCACTGGTATCCACACTTCCAAACCCAAAGATTGCTGTCTCATTACCAGAAATACTGTTGTGCAGAGGAAGTCCCAAGAACCCCACAGTGCCCCAAATCTTCTCCTGCCCTCTTGTTCCATCCTTGTTCCACATCTCCTTAGCTCTACCATCAAAAGTGCAGAATCTAGCCATGGGAGAACTTCTAGCTTAAACCCAACATTTTCTTCCAAGAATTACTTCCAAAAATTAACACAATTTATCAAACTTCTAGAGTAAGAAAGCCACTGCCTGAATTCTTCAGGGACCATAAAGTTTATTTCTTGAACAACTCAAGAATGACCAGTAACTATAGCCTCGACTGAAGCTGAAGAAAGAATGAGCATGACTGTGTCCTTTACGTGTGTCCAGTCATGGCTTTAGGTAGACACTAGGATAGATTGTTGTTTATTATTTAATGAATTATGTGGACAGACATCAAGGAGAACCCACTGTGACCCAGCCCTATTCATTCTCCTAGAGAACCTAAAGGTGTTGATAATATGACTTTTGATGCTTTTAGAGATTTAAAAAAAAAAGAAGAAGAAATTGACGTGGATGAATAAATACAAGGCAGGACATGGCTGTTCCCAGTTTTCTCCAATAATTAGTCCCCAAACAGTCCAAAGTTTTTTGACCAGCTCATCCTAGGCGTACATCCTCATGAGAAGGTTCACTGCAACAGCATAAGAAAAAGTGAGTAGAATTAGACCTACATGATTAGAGTGGGATAGGTACTGGGAGGTGGTCCAAGCCAGTAGGCAGAACACAACATTCAAACAGATGACATGGGCGACAGATGACATGGTGGGGTGGCCCAGACAAGTCAATCATTATACTTTGCTGTTTCTACAGCTGGTTACACCAACAGAAGAGGTGTTGGGGGTGGGGTTGTTGTTTGTGTCAGGGTTTTTTTTTAAATACAGACTATTATTTTATAATAAAATAAATGTATACATACATGTATTTGATCTCTGCCCCTGGTTCCTGGCACAGAGCTTCTAAAATCTTTGTAATTTTTTGAGTGATAGGGGTTTCAGGAGTATCTTTTGTTCTAACGTTTGGCCTTTGACCCTAGTTCCTGACAGAGAGCTCCTAAATCCCTTGGCATTTCCTGGATGATAGGAGCATCTCTTGTTCCAGTGAGGTCCTGAGTTGGGGCTGGTCATCAGAAAGACAAGGCCATGATTAGAGGATGGGGTCATGGGACCTCTGATTTATAGAAAGAAGCACAGGTGATAACCTGTACTTGTGATTGGCATCTGACACAGAAGAGGGCAGTTTTGTGGGACTAAGCCCTTGACCTATAGTGTCTGTGTCAGTTAGCCCAGGTAAACAGTATCAGAACTGAATTGAATTGTGGGACACCTGGCTAGTGTCACAGAACTGATTGGCATGGAGGAAAAAATCCCACAAATTTGGTGCCAGAAGTATAAGTATAAAGGAAAAGATGTTTTTCTTTCTTTTTTTTTTTTTTTTTTCAAACTAATGGATATGGTTTGACAGCTAGGGAGAGTGCTGGTGTGGAAAACTCAGACTGGGAGTTCTTAAAACTCCAAGTAGCATCAGGCAAGCCAGAGGGCAAGAATCTATCATTGTTTAGGGGCATTAGAACTGGGATATAGGCTGGGGAATGCATTTCAAAAAGTTATGAGAAGTGCGCACAATGTCACAGGTAGGTGAACAACAATAGAGACAAGGTGGTAAATTTCCTCACGGTTTGTTAAAGACAGTATTCAACTGGTGTGGCCTTAGCTCCAAGGAGTAGAGGCAACTAGAACTGAAGGAAGATTGATAGACTGGTTCAAAAAAGTCCCAGTTCCACGTCACAGTGCTCTGATCTCTGGCATCTTGTTATAACTGTCAGGACTTTTATAAATGTGAGTTGGCACAGAAAGAAGGCGAACTTATCAATGGTCAAAGACTAGCAGACAATAACAAGTTGGGGGACAAAAATACAGTTACCCAAAATGAAATCTGAGCTGGATAGGTCAGTACTTGAGAAGATACTGCAGAAGGAAAGACTTAAGGCCAAATATTGTTTCAGGAATAGAGGCTCATTGGGTGGAGAAAGAGCTGTTACAGATAGAGAAAAGAGCAAGAGAAAAGTGCTCTTGTCCAGGTTCCATCAGAACATTGTGAATTAGAGGACTACAAAACATCTGTTTTTTTGACAATGTGGGAGGATGCACAATATAGTTGGGGTTTTTTTTAACCCATTCTGCAAATCTCTGCCTTTTCATTGGTTTATTTAGACCATGCATATGTAATATGGTTATTGATATGGATGGATTTAAATCTATTGCCTTGCTACATGTTTTACATTTATATAATCTGTTCTTTGTTCTTTCTGATTTTCTGCCTTCTTTTGGATTAGTTGAACATTTTGAAATAATTTCATTTTATCTCCTTTATTTGTTTATTAGCTAAAGCTATTTTGTTTTCATGGTAGTTGCTTTAGGATTTAACCTATCATAGTCTACCTTCAAGTAATATGGTAGCACTTCATTTATTGTATAAGAAACGTATGATAGCAAGTTTAAATACTTCTATTTCCCCCCTAATAGTCTTTGGGCAATTGATGGTATGCATTTTATTTCTACACGGTAAAAAGTACACAATATATTATTATTATTGTTTTAAATTGCCAATCATCTCTTAAGGAGAGTAAAATAATTTTTTAAACAAATCTGCTAAATTTACTTATTTTCAGTGCTCTTCATTCCTTTGTATGGATCCAGATTTCCATCTGGTATCATTTTTTTTCTGCTTAAAGAACATATTTTACCATTCCTTATAGTGTAAGTTTGCTGGTGATGAATTTTTTTCAGCTTTTATATGTCTGGAAAAGCTTTAATTTTACCTTTGTTTTTGTACAATATAATCTTTAAATATAGAATTCCAAGGTGAAAATATTTTTCAGATATATTCTTCATTGTCATCTAGCTACCCTTATTTCAGGTAAGACATCTGTCATTATTATCTTTGTTCCTGTGTGTGTATGTCTCTCTCTCTCTCTCTGTGTATGCGTATATGTTTCCCCTTGGATAGTTTCTTTAATATTATTTATTTATTCATTATTTAAAGCAATTTTATTATGATATGGTTTCATGTAGTTTACTTCATGTTTCCTGTGCTTAGGGTTCATGAGACTTCTTAGATTTGTGTGTTTAACATTTTGATCAAATTTAGAAAAATTTTGGCCATTATTTTTTCACATATTTTCTTCTGTCCCCTGCTCCTTTTGGGACTCTAATTACAAGTATATTGAGTTGTTTTAAGTTGTCCCACAATTCAATGATGCTCTGTTAATTTTTTTCTCAGTCTTTATTCACTTTGCTTTCATGTTGCATGATTTCTCTTGCTATGCCTTCAAGTTCACTAATCTTTTCTTCTGCAGTTTTTAATCTTTGCTAACCCCATCCAATGTATTTTTCATCTCAGACATTAAAGATTTTATTTATAGAAGTTTTATTTGGGTCCTCTTTTATGTCTTCCATGTCTCTACTTACCATGTTAAATTTTTCCTCTCAGTTCTCAAGCATATGGAATGTAGTTATAATAACTCTTTTAATGTTTTCCTCTACTATTTCTATTATTTGTGCCATTTCTGGGCAGGTTTCTATTAATTACTTTTTCCCCTCTCATATTTTCCAGTTTCTTTGATGCCTGGTAATTTTTAATTGAATGCCAGACTGTAAATTTTAACTTCTGAGTGCTGGGTATTTTTACATTTCTTTAACTATACTTGAGCTTTGATATGCATGTAAATTACTTGGAAATGCTTTTGCCTTTTCAGATCTTGCTTTTAAGATTTGGTAGATAGGACTAGTACACTGAGTAGTCTAGTGATAGTTTTGTCCTACCACTGAGACAAAACTCTTCTGAGTTCTCTATTTGATGCTCCATAAATTTTGAGGTTCTGGCTGGAGGGAGCAGAAACTTCCTTGGCCCTGTGTGAGCTTAGAAGATTGTTCCCACTAATGCTTTTAGGCAATATGCACCTGGCTTCAGGTAGTTTCCTTGTATGCATGTGCTGATTAATACTCAGCTAAAGACTTGAGGGAACTCCTTACAGATCTCGAGGGACCTTTTTATGTGTAGCAATTTGGTTTTCAGTACTCTGCCCTGAGAACTCAGTCACCTTGGCTTCTCGGGACTCCCAGTTTCATCTACTTAACTCATGGAGATCATGGGACCCACCTGGCTACCCCTCCCTGTGCTGCAGCCTGGACACTTTCTGAAAGCAATAAATTGGAGCACTTTTTGTTTCTTTTTCATCTCAGGGATCACTGTCATTCATTTCCTGATGTCCAGTGTCTAGAAAGCATATATTTTCTTCAGTGTTTTAGTTATATCAAGCGGAAAAATTAATCTAGTCCTTTTTACTACAGTTTGGCCAAAGGCAAAGTTCATTTGTTTCTGGAAGTTTTCCATCCATGGAGTTTGTTTCTTTAAGGTGAGAAACAGATGAGGTTTCTGATACTGTGGGTAAAGAACGTCAGTGTCTACTGCTGAGCAGGGCTAGGCAACATAGGTATGTATATCAATAGGCCTGGAAACCTGTTCTCTGATCTATTTCTACCCAACGATCTGACTGCTTCTCCGAGCCCAGACTGATTGCTTGAATTTTGTTCTAGATCTTGGTTTTAGCCTCTGGCAAACCAAAATTATTTAGCCTCTTCCTTGTCTTCCTAGAGAGCCGGAAATCTCTTGATAAAACCAATCCCGAATGTCCTAACAGTATATCCTCTACCAACACCCATGAACTTGACGTTCATTCTTTCATTCATTCAACAAGGGCCTATGGTGTTCCAGGCACTCTGCTAGGTATTGTAAGCAAAAGCAGACACTGTCCCTGCTTGCATGGAGGTATTCCAGATTTTTTCTCACCGCGGTAATCAATAAATAATGAAATTTAGACATTTGGCCTTATTTAATTGTAAATATAACCATAATAATTACTGTATATAAGCACTTAACTTCCTTTCCCATTATTTAGTACCCTCTGTCTTAAACTGAGACTGTGAACATTTAGGTTAACTTTAAAGGCTATTCAAAACCAAGTCATTTCCTGTGCATATCAACTTACTGCAAAGGCCATCACAGGGTCAATTATCCCATTTTGCTCCTGATCTTGAACTACAGAATGGGTTCCTTTTTTGTTGTCTGGCTCCCATGTTCTAAAAAAACCATTAAGCTTCGGGATCTGCTTAGACATAAACTCAGCAAAGCCACAACATGAAAGGACATCACAGAGTCGGTGGCTTGAACCAATAAATAACTCAGCTCACACCAGCCATTTTGTAGTCTTATCTCTCCATTCAGCTTGTGATTCTTTTCTTTTTTTTTCTTCATTTGACTTGAACTCTCACTGCCACCCCCACCTACCCCACCCCTCATATACATCCCCGTATTAGGAAGGAACACTCTTTTTTTTTTTTTTTTTTTTTGAGTTGGAGTCTCACTCTGTCGCCCAGACTGGAGTGCAGTGGCCGCTCCCGGCCACCGCAGCCTCGACCTGCTGGGCTCCGGCGATCCTTCCGCCTCAGCCTTCCGAGTAGCTGGAA
>CAUYQG010015468.1:0-14688 GCA_963574415.1 Tarsius wallacei
TAGCTGGAACTACAGGCACGCGCTACCACGCCCAGCTGATTTTTTGATTTATGGTAGAGATGAGGTTTCGCCTGCCCAGGCGGGTCTCGAACCCGCGGGCTCAGGCAATCCACTCACCTCAGCCTCCCAAAGGCGCGGGATTACAGGCTGAGCCACCGAGCCCGGCAGTCCAGAATAATTTTAATAAAATTGGTATCAGCTCTTACTTGTATGTCTTGTAGAATTCAGCTTAGAAAAGATCTGGCCCAGGGTTTTTTGTTTTGTTTTGTTTTGTTTGGAAGGGAGGTTTCTTATTACTGTGTCAATTTCTTGGATTGTTATTGGTCTGTTTATAGTTTTAAATTCTTCATGTTTCAATCTTGGGAGGTTAAATAAAGCCAGGAATCCTTCAGTTTCTTCTAGATTTTCTAGTTTATTCTAGATGTATGTATCAATCCCTGATAATCTTTTATATTCCTTCAGGATCAGTTGTAACATCACCTTTTTCATTTCTAAGTATGTTTATTCAAATTCTCTCTCTTTCTCTCTCTCTCTCTCTCTCTCTCTCTCTCTCTCTCTCTCTGTGTGTGTGTCTCATCTCCCCAGGAGTCTGTCAATCTATTTATCCTTTCAAAGAACCAGCCTTTTATCCCATTAATCCTTTGTATGACTTTTTGGTCTCTATTGCATTCAATTGTGATTTTATTTTAATAATTTCCATTTTCTACTAATTCTGGAATTAGATTGCTCTTGTCTTTCCAACTTCCTTAGGTGTGACATTAGACTTTACTTGTGTATGCAATGCTATACACGTCTCTCTTAGCACTGTTTCATGGTGCCAGAGGTCCTTATGTGTTTTTAGTATTTCTAATGCATTTTGTATGAATAAAGGATTCTATATACAATTCATGTGCTGTTTTTTAACCTAAGCTCATATGCATTATTTTTATCATAAAAAACTTCATAAACATTCTTCAATGGTATATTGTATCCCTGTACATGAATACTGTGATTTAGTCATTATCCCTTCTACTGTATTCAATTTTTGCTGTGATGTGCATCTTTATACATAAATATTTACTTAAAAGTAGGATTATTTGCTTATGAAAGAGTCTTAAGAGGTTAAATGATCTAGTCAAAGTATATAAACATTTTGAAAGTTATTGCTCTATTTTGCCAAGCTGCCTTCTTGATATTTTGGGTCACGATAACACCTGTCTAACATTTCACATGTAGCAAGGTGCAGTGGCTAATGCCTGTAATCCCAGCGCTTTGGGAGGCTGAGGTAGAAGGATTGCTTGAACTGAGGAGTTCGAGACCAACCTGTGCAGCATAGTGAGACCTCGTCACTATAAAAACAATTTAAAAAATTCAGCTGGGCATGATGGCATAGTGCCTATAGTCTGAGCTACTTGAGAGACTGAGCCAGAAGTATCACTTGAGCCTAGGAGGTTGAAGTTGTGGTGAGCCATGATCCTACCACTGCACTCCAGTCTGGGTGACAGTGAGACTCTGACTCAAAAAAAAATTTTTTTTCACATGTGCCCAATTTCAGTATTATTTACTTTAAAAAATTATTTTGAGCATGGAAGCACATGAATAAAGTGCATTATTTTAGCTATGTGACAGGTTGAAAAAAGTTTTGTGTATTTATTAGGCATTTTAATTAGTACTTTTTAATGGATTGACATTTAACGCAATTTGCCTACACATTTGTTGGAGTATTAATATTTTTGATGTTGATTGAAATTTAAGAATAATGACTCTTTTTTTACTATTTCTTGCAAATATTTTTGCATATTATGGCACACTTTTGATTTTAGTTTATGATTTTTTGGTACAGAGAAATTTGAAATGTTTATGCAGTTTTGAGCTTAGGAAACATTCCTTAACTAATGGTATGTATTCTGCTCATATTCCAATTCTATATTATTCTAATCATTTTTGTTTTGGTTTCTAGTGAATTATTAACTTTTTAACATATTCAGCATTCATATTTATCTGTAATGTGAAGTACTACTATACATTGATTTTTTTCTCTTTGATTTTAAAAAGGAGATGTGTTTTATTTTTCAGAAAAATAATCGCAAGAACTCCCTGGTTATCTAAAGTGGTGTTACGTACCGGAACAGCTTGAGGAATCCCATCAGAGGCTGCTGAGGAACTCGTGAATGTTCTAGGACAGAACAGAAGCATCAACCACCCCACCTCCCAACATGCCTCAGTCTGTTGTCTCCTCACATTGTCCGTTAGTCTCACCCCCACATGATGTCTCAGTCTCACCCCACGTTGTGTCTCAGTCTCACCCTCACATTGTATCTCAGTCTCAGCTCCATGTTTTCTCTGAGTCTCACCTCCACGCGTCTCAGTCTTACCCCCACATTGTGTCTCAGTCTCACTCCCCACTTTGTATCTCAGTCTCACTCCCCACATTGTATCTTAGTCTCACTCCCCACATTGTATCTCAGTCTCACCCCCATATTTTGCTTGCTTCTTACCCCCACGTGAGTCTCAGTCTCACCCCCACTTTGTGTCTCAGTCTCACCCCACATATTGCCTCAGTCCCATCCTCCACATCATGTCTCAGTCTTGCCATTCCAAGATGGTTGGTGGTGCTTTAATTGGGATTTATATCCATGAGCATCTTTAGAGATGAGTGGCCCCTGGAAGAAGGAAGGCTAGCTGTGATTTACAGCACGGCATTCCTGCAGTGCAGCACCACCCCAAAGATCTTGGGATCCAGGCAATGATTCTGACTCAGGGGAACAGCAAGCACATGCTCTCACCCACTAGAGGTGACATCAGGTATTGTGTCTGGGAAATATTTTCTTTGTTTGCCAGGCTCGATGGCTCAGTCTGTAATCACAGCACTTTGGGAGGCTGAGATGAATGGATTGCCTGAGCCCGCGGGTTCAAGACCAGCCCAGGTGAGGTAGCTACTTGGAAGGCTGAGGCGGAAAGATCACTGAAGCCTAGCAGGTCCATGCTGGAGTGGCCATGAGTGTGCCACTGCACTCCAGTCTGGGTGACAGAGTGAGACTTCAACTCAAAAAATATATATATTTTCTTCATTTAACATTTTGGTTAAACCAGATCTGCCTGCCATTTGATAACAGAATGATATTAATGAAAAGATCTCATAAAAGCACAAGCTGAAATTTTTTCTCTGTAGAACTCTGAATCTCCAGGACTGATGATTTCTAGGTCCATGCTGGTTGCTATAGCAACAAGCATCTTGTTGAAGGCCCACAGAGGAAGGCTAGGGACCTGCATGAAGAATTGATACTTTACTCTAAATTCTTTAAAAAATTCCTCATGTAATTAAATGTTTTCAGATATATTTCTAATAAAATAAGCTCAAGGCCTACATATTCTTGGCCTGGTCAAGCATGAGAATCCCCTTGTTGGTCAGACTGGCTGGATTGTGAAGCTTCTTTCTCCTGCTGCTCCCTGAGCTTGGTGGTCAGCCACCCCTAGTCCCCCAGTGTCTTTCTGTTATCTATTATATCATTATGGAAAGTTCGTTGGTTTTTGTTTCTTTTTAAAATCTTCGTATTATGGAAAGTGTTCATGAAAACCTGGAGCCTTTCAGAGACCCCTTTTCCTCTCCTAAGGGTGTAAGTGAATGTTAATAATCCCATGCGGCACACGCAGCGGTCACCGGGTCCTTTCCCTGCAGCTTGTTGCCTTGCTCGCACTGAGGGAGGACACACAGTCTATGCAAGTCCCCAGGAGCTCTGTGTGGGGTCCTGCTGGTCTCTCCTGAACTCCCGGGCCCCTCTAGGGGAGGTATGCCCTTTCATTTCCGGCACAGATGACCTGCCCATCAGAGCTCATGTGGTGAAGTCACAAGTGAGCTGCAGCTCTGGGGCACCTGGGCCAGGCATCCTCAAGCCCAGGTCCCTCATCCGTTCACCGCATGAGAAGGACAGCCGTGTCTATGTGCACCATGACTTGGAAGCTTCTGAAGAACTGGGATAAGATCGCCTGGATCTTTATTCCCTGGGGAGATCTTACAGGAAACCATCAGTGGCATTTTCTACTTCTGAGCAGAGATTGAAAACAATGAAGGCAACTTCTGTGCAACCTTTGGTCACTGCATTTCACTGTCAACAAAAGGGGCATGAGACCCTTGGCCAGTATGTTTCTTTGTATCCTGAGACCTCTATATCATGACTTCAGATGTCTGTCAGAGAGTGGGGAGCCTTTTAATTTGGGCCAGATTCCTGCATATTTCTCCAGGCAACATTTGTCTTAAACATCAAGTTAACATGGAGCAAGTTAATGTGGGTTTACTGTCTGCAGGTGACTCTTCTCGGTGTGGAAGACACAGAGAGGTGACCAAGACGTGTCTCAAAGAACTTAGTCCTGTGGAAAAGAGGGACTAGAAAACCCATAATGAAAGAGAATGTCAGGAGGAGGAGAGGCCCAGAGTTGGGAGACCTCCCAGAAAGGAGGAGCCTGAAGTGGAATAATAAATCGGAGTTGTCCATGTGAACAGGGCCCAGCAGGGCATTGCAGCCAATGCCAGATCAACCGTGACTGTACCAGGTGTGGAGAAATGTGCAATGCGTACTACTAAAGACCAACACGTGCAAGAGGAACTCCCAGAGCAGACAAGAGTGTGAAGCACCTGTCAAATTGAGATGAAGGTGAGAAAGAGCTCAAATATTTTTAGGTAGAGTAACAGCATAACCAAAATTGCATCTTAGAAAGGCCACTCTAGTGGCTAACTTGGAGGAGAATTAGAGGGAAGAGGATTAGCTAAGTGGCCAGTTAAGAAGCTGTTGGTATAATCACTTGCAAAATAATAAGGATATAAACAAGTGGCCAGACAGCCCAGAGGAATCAGTAGACAAAGACTGAGGCAGAATTGATAAGATGTGTTGATTAACTGGCCCTGAGGGATTAAATAAGGAGGAAGAAGAATAATTTAGGGTGGTTCCAAGGCTCTGGTTTGAAAACATAAGAGAAAAAAGTAGATTGGGGAAGATGTTGATTTTTTTTTTAATGAAGAGGATCACTGAGTTTTCAAATTTTCTTTTTTCCCTTTTCTTTTTTTAATTTAAAAAACTTTGCAATGATTTTTCTCTCTATACATTAATACCAATCATTTAACCTTGTAAACAATCCTCACTTACACAATGTAAATTTTTTTTCAGTAAACAACTAGAAATATTTCATCACCATAAAGCTACAAAGAGGTTTATGCTCCTAAGAGCAAAGTTAGAAAAGCCAAAATAATAATTACACCAGCGATAAGCACCAAGACAGACTTTTTTTGCACTTGGAACTGATTGGTTGTATTTAAACATATATTCTACACTGAAGAACAAAATAGCACCTTATTTGGCAAAAAGAAAAAAATAGAGACAAAATTCTGAAAACAGTGAAGAATGCTACTTTAAAAATAATAAAATCAATCATACCTGTTTTTTTACATTAAAGTGACATTTGACAAATATATGTCGAATTATGCAGGTTTGTTATAATTAATCCAAGCCATTAGAGCTCAGTCTAGTAACTACAACAATCTTACTTGCACCTCATTCCTTGGACAGATGAGACATCATGAATGTGTGTGTGTGTGTGTGTGTGTGTGTGTGTGTGTGTACAAGTTTGCCTGAGTGGTGTGAGAGACTGAGTAAACCCAGAGTGGGGGCGAGACACACAAACAAGTGTTTACAACGGTTCAACTAACTCCTAAAGACTGGGCAGTCACATACCGAATTACCCCCAAAATAAACCCGAGGCTGAGCAGCAAGGGAATTAGTACCACAATGAAGAGTCAGTGACAGGTTTGGAAGACAAAGACGAAAGCAGGATGTCTTGGCCACAACATTCTCGTGACACTGGTGGACAAAAAGCAGCAACAGCCACTTTCCAGGCAGGGATCCGGGATTGAGATCCCCGGGTCTGCAGCCAAGATTCCTGGCACTTGGGACAGAGGGCATTTGCATCAGCCTCTGGCAGCAGCTTCAACCTCACTCGGTGACAACATCTTAGGGGTCCCAGAGTGTGAACCTGCTTTTCCCCTTTGCTAATATCTGGATTTTAAGCTATACATTTTCCCCCAAGGGTTACTTTCGTTACAGCTGACACATTCTGATGCATCGTTTTCTTATCATTCAGTTCAGAATATTTTGTAACTTCCCTTCTGATTTCTTCTTTGGTCTATTTAGACATGTGTTGCTTAATTGTCAAAGTTTTGGTACTTTCCAGTTATCTTTTTGTTATTAATTTCTAGTTCAATTCCATTATGCCCAGAGAACCTACTCTGCACGATTTTATTTCTTTGATATTTATCAAAACTTACTTTGCATCCAGTACACAATCCATTTTGGTGACTGCTGCATGTGCACTTAAAAAAAAATATACATTCAGCAGTTACTGGGTGAAGTGTTTTCTGTAGGCTGATTAAGCCAAGTTGGCTAATATTATTGCTCAAATTTTCTATACCCTTATTGATATTTTTAGTCTGCTTGTTTTGCCTATTACACAGAGAGCAGTGCAGTAATATCACCAATCATATGGATTTGTCTGGTTTTTTTTTGAGTTGGGAGTCTCACTCTGTCATTCAAGCTGGAGTGCAGTGACACACTCAGGCTGCTGCCGCCTCGACCTGCTGGGCTCAGGTGATCCTTCTACCTCAGCCTTCCAAGTAGCTGGAACTACAGGTATGTGCCACCATGCCTGGCTAATTTTTTGATTTATTGTAGAGATGAGGTCTTGCCACGTTGCCCAGGCTGGTCTTGAACCCGTGGGCTCAGGCAATCCTCTCACCTTGGCCTCCCAAAGTGCTGGGATTATAGGTGTGAGCCACCGCACCCGGCCCATTTGTCTGTTTTAATTTTTTTATTGTTAATTTTACTTCATTTATCTTGCAGCCTTATTATTAGGTGCATGCACATTTAGGACTGTTATGTTTTTCTAATTAATTCACCTTTTACCATTATGCAAGGGGAAGGCAATGTTGAGTATGGTTTTATTTTTTTAATCAGCTTACACATTTTATCAGAAGGTTTTGGCAGCAGCAGGGTTGTCTTTCCATTCATTTTCTTCCCTGGAATTATGTGTCCTGCTATACAGAGCAGATGCAACAGCATCTATCAAGAGTTCCAGTCCCGTCTGCAAAAGAAAGCTCTCCTGGCTGTGGTTCGGTCCATGGCTGTCTGTACGCACTGTGTCCAGGCCCAGCCTAGCTTTTTCTCTGTCAGGCTTCAGGGTCTTTTTCTAACACTGTTTGTGATCCAACCACAGGACTTCCAGGGGGAAAGATGTCTAGTGCAGAGAAGAGACCCCAAGCTGTATGTCAGGACGTGCCAGTCACTTGCGTTGTAAAGAAAGTCAACTGTGTGAGATGGGCTGGGCTTTTCTCTTTCCCCAGTTCATTTGATCAGAAAGTGGCTGTCCTAAATTTCACCACCTAATATCCTTGCTAGGTGGGTAATTGGATCACATAATTTGTGCTACATTATTAATGGTTTGCTTGGCAGAGTTAATTACTACAAGGAATGCACGATGGTGGGAATTTCAGGTTTCATACTCCAAGAGAGCTATTTTGAGACTGGGCAATGCCTCTCAGATTACACGGGGTAGTTAACTGTTTCTTCTGCTCTGTTCTTTCCCATAGTTCTGACCTCATTCAGCGGTGCTCCATCCTACACTGGCAGACTTAGTGTACTTTGTTATGGTGGATGGCCCATGGACACATACTCCTTGAAGGCCCCTCCAAGTCAGAGTCTTCATTCCATATTCTAAATTAGAGTTTATCTAATCTAATCACTCTTTGATTATATAACATTTTTATTTTCAATTCTTTAATATTGCTATTATAAATAGCACCATGATGACTGTTCTTATACACACACTCCTCCTGGGAGCCTGTTGTTTATAAATTTTTTTATAGGCAATTATGGTAACCAGTGTTTTAATTTTCTTTTATTTATCAGAGGGATGTAATCTTCTTTTTACTCTTTACGATTCTTTGTACCTTGGTTATCTGTGTGTGTCCACTGGTCAGTTTTCTGCGTGTTGATATTTTTCTTATTGACTTACAAGCTCTCTTTGGGGAGATTCAAATTTTTTCTTCCAGGAAGAAATAAGCAGCAGTGGTGACTTCCCGAGCACTGAGTGCTAAGCCTGGCTCCAGGGCTCCATTCGCATGACGTAGCCTGTGGCAGGCAGGACTTGCTCGAGGTCCTGTGGTGGGGGGGGGCTTGGTGTTCACGCCTGCGCTCCTGATCCAGGGTGTGCCCCTCGAGGGGCTGGGAGAAAAGAACCCGCCATGCATGTAAGCTGCCTGGCATGTTGTACCTGCTACGAAAGGGCCTGTAGGGTAGGGAAGTTACACATTTTAAGAAATTTGAACCCTAAAAAAGTGTTTTGGTCAATTCTTCTTGGTGTCCAGTTGACCTAGCTGGGACCACATGCCAAACGACGGTGGGGGTAAGGAATATCGACACCCCCAGCACAACCTGCACCATGGTCCTAGTAAAGAAAGAGGAGAGTGGTGGATCCTGGGAGAAATTTTGGCCATGGGGAAATTCTGGCCAACGAGAACTTTGCACAGATGTACTAATAGTCAAACTCCTTGAGGTGTCTATGTCCAGGGCACAGGGTGATTTCCAGGCAACTGGACATCAGGCCCTCACAGTGTCCATCTCCAAGGCATACAGTGGTTCTCAGGCAGCAGGACACCCAGCCTTCATGGTGCCCACTTCAGGGCACATTCACATCGTGGCCTGAGGGAAGGGCACTCTCTGGATGGTGCTGAGAACAGAAGTTGTCCTGTCTTCTGCAAAGCTGCTATGGGGTGAGATCTTATCAGGGAGGCTGGCGAGCCAAGGTCCAGCACAACTAGGCTCAGGACTGACCCACGGGGTTTTGAAGAGTGGCCTTCGTTGCTGTCCCTGATAATCGCGTTGGCTCCAAAGACAGAGGCAGCTGGGGAAATGCCTGTGCAGATGTTGGCCCTGGACACACTTATAACCTTCTGTCTTTCCGGTTGCTGCCACAATCCCTCCAGCAGGGACATCACATCACAGGGTTTTTTCTCTTATTTCTCCCGGAATGGCCTCCTGGTTTCTCTCAGCACAAAGCTCCAGGCAGCCAAGGCCACGCAGCAGGTGTGGTTTATGAGATCAAACTCCCACCCACCCCCTTCTCTCTGGCATTGCTCTGTGGAGCCCTGCGGCAACCTTGCTTGCTGTGTGGCTCCTGCTTCCCCCACCCCATCTTTCCCTTCTCTGGTTGCCTCTATTCTAGACTGTCTTGGCTGTTCCTGACCTCAGCCTGGTCCTCTGACCTTAACCTTTTCATCAACCCCTTAGGGCAATTCTCCTAGACAGATCCCTCCCCTCTAAGGTTTCTCATAGACCTGCTCATCTTGTTAATGCCCCAAATGGAATTCCAGCAAATATTTAGGGTTTGACTCACGTAAACATACATTCTAGCCATTGCTCCTGGAAGCCTGTTGTTTAACTGAAAAGTATAATTCAGACTGAAATCAGAGTTCCCCTCTGGCCCTGTTCTGGGTACCCTGAGTGGTATATTGCAGGGCGCATGATCTCAGAGGGACCAGAGCTGAACCGTAGGTTTGGTTCAGTTCATTCTAGGTACTTGTTGGGTGTTCTGCCTGGATCTAGCTGAATAGATTTTATGCACAACTTTTCTATTTTTTTCTTTTCTTTTCTTTTGGTTTCATAGGTCAGTGCTCCTGTGACCTGTTCCCATCTCTGTTGGAGCTTTTGTATGCATAAGTGCAGGTTGAAAAGCAATTACATCCAGGCGGCAAAACAGAGAATGAGAGAAACCCCTGGACATTTCCCGCTGGCATAGGAAAACTTCCAGAGGAACATGAAAAGACTGTAGGCTTTTAGCACTTGAAAAAAATTCCAAAAGACAGATTTAGGAATGGAATATTTTTGCAGACTAATATTTTAAAAAGCAAGTACTCTTTTTATTCTAGAAGTGTCAGAACAAAGGACAAAGTAACCATTTTAAAGCACATTTTGGCATTGCTTGGGCATATGGACAATGTCAGGGATGCAGCAGTTTTGCATGAGCTGTGCATGTTGCCACTTTAAGGCATTAGGCCACCCCGGGATCCCTCATCATCCTGACATCGCCTCTTACACAATGACCCCCTGCAGACCACACCTGTTCATGTCTCCTCTTCCCAACAGCCAGGAAGTCACCAAGCTAATCTGCCTAAAACCCTAACCAGACTATGTCATTCCCCAGCTCGAAAGCCTTGAAAAGCTTCCATTTCCCTGACATCACCTCCTACAGGGCGTTGGGTGCCCTGCCAGCCTGACCCCATGTCCTGTTCTTCCCCTGCAGGAACTGAGCTTGACCCCTCAGAAAATAGCACCAACTGCTCCCTGCTCTGCATTTAGACTTATTTTTAAGCTACTCCCTTTCATTCATTCCACTCATCCTCATCTTTTCCTTGCTGAGAGTGGCACCTTGCCCAGTGATCTCTTGGCATCGTTTCTGCAACATTCATGCGCAGTCACATGGTTAGAGGGACAGATGGATGGACAAGGAGACTGTAGACCAGATATGGTCAACCACAACCCATGCTTATGGACCCATGGACTGCTGGCATCATTCCCAGGGTAGACCCATGATCAAAAGAGCAAAGTTGGGCAACCCCCTCGGGTCCTCTCTCACTGTGGGAGCTTTTCTGTCCTCTCAATAAATCCTGCTTCCTCAAAATAAATGAAATAAAACAAAATAGAAAGAGCAAAGTCTATCCATTGAATGACTTTAAGTGATGTGAGTCCCTTCCATGTGTTTTCTGCACAGAACGGAGACGGCTCATGGATCTTGGTAGCTCCTGGCAACCCTTTTCCTCTTTAGCTCTCTGCTCTCCTACCTGGAGCTATAGTGCTGTTTTTTCCTGTTTTACACAACCTGGCCCCATCACCCCTGCAAGGGAGGTCCTGCTTCTCTGGGTTGCTCTCCTTATCTCTTTCCTTTGAATTCTTCATAATAATTCTATAATAATAATGCCAGAGTGAAACTAGAGTTACAGAGGCTCCAATGACTCCAGCTTCTACAGAGTTAAGAATAAATACTCAGGTTTTCCCTGAATGTTGATGGATCTAGGAGAACATAATCTACCCAAGCTATGCAAAAACCTGCACAATTATGAGTCACATTATATGGGGCTTCACTATATTGTTTTTAAATCTGAAAGACTGGAATTATGTAATGATTTGAAAGTCACACACATATTCTAGATTCATAATTGTAGGATTTAAGCCACGGGAACCTGGGTTTCTAAGGCATATTGAATTTACATATGGCTTTCTTAGACAGTCTTCATACATATGGCTTTCTTAGACAGTCTTCATACATGAGGATATGTAGAACCGTAAATCTCAAAAAGAGAGCTTGGTTCTACTAGGTCTCATTATTTTGTCATTATATTTTAATAGTTTATTTTTCCCTATTGCTTCTTCAGTTCCAGGAGTTGAATAGAAATAACTTTAAAGAAGGCCCTAATAATAGTCCTGGGGACGTCTGCTGTTTGGGGTCTGTGGGATGCCCTGGGGAGGGAAGGACAAACTGTTTTCACAAGAAAGACTA
Source organism: Tarsius wallacei (assembly GCA_963574415.1). Taxonomy (NCBI): domain Eukaryota; kingdom Metazoa; phylum Chordata; class Mammalia; order Primates; family Tarsiidae; genus Tarsius; species Tarsius wallacei. Next base: position 11,578 of record CAUYQG010015468.1, read on the forward strand.
CCTGCTGAACCTTGCTGTCTGCACCACTTTCTCATTAAACCTCCAGAGAACACAAAGGAAGTGAGAGTCCTTTTTTCCCCCCATCTTCCAAAGAACAGTTTTCTGTATAAAAGGTGCCCTAAATTCTTTAAAATCTGCGTCCACAAGCAGTGTGCTCTGAGACAAAGCAACACTGACGATGGCCTCGTAGACAGACAACACCACCTCTGCCAAGCATCCCATTCCGGCCCACGCCCAAGGTTCCCAAGGATAAGGGAGTCATTTTGTAAAACAGCAAGTGGGCTACTCATTAGGGGGTGGCTCCCTGAAGATGCAGGATGTTAGTAGGCCAGGCTGAGCCATGGCTTTCAATCAGAATTAAAAGAACTTTCTGTAAAGAAAAGGACAAAGACATGAGAATTAAAGTGAGTGTCTGCTGCGCATCCCCTGGGCAACGTGGGCAACATGGATGACGAGAGGGTGTGGCAAGAGTGCGAGGGGTGACCTGCTGCCACCTTTTTGTAGCGCAAACACTCAAGAGATATGTGTGCTTGCCCTTTAACCTTTTCCCTTTCGAGAATGTATTGTATGGGGATGTTGGGCAGACATAGGAACACTTGTGAAAAACAACTCCATCATCAATAGGGAACTAATCCAATAAACTAAGTTACATCTGTGCTAAGGAATATTAGGTAGCTGGTAAAAACAATGCAGATATGTGTGTTGAGACAAGAATGGTCACGGTCTGTCTTGAAAAAAGAAGGTTGAACAATCTTTATACAATGTGACTTGACTTCCATGCACAAACAGAAGAAAGGAAAGGAGGGAAAGACAGCCTTGTGTGGACAGTGGAAAACACTGTGGCCAGTATTCGTCATGAACAACAGTTACCTTTAGACCAGGGGAGGCGTCAGCGGATTTCACTTTCTGGGTAATATTTGCTCATACAGTTTGAGGGTTTATAATTTTCCTGTATGGTTTCTGTAATCTGAAAGTTTGAAAAAAACCCCAGCTAATTAAAAAACTGCCATTTTTATGAGAAAGGACATACCTTATCCTCATTGTTGAAGAATTGGGGTTTCTTCAGAGTTGCTTCCAGCCCCCTGCACCATCTGCCTTCTCATCAGGACTGACACTCCCTCAGTCTGGACTATTTCCCTGTCTCATGCAAGTTGACACTAAGCCCCTTCTGAGTCAGAGAGACAAAGCACCGAATGCCTGAGAGGCTTTGTGCTGAGCCCTCTCTCCTCCCTTTCCACCTGCTTTGCTCTTAGGAAATCACCAAAGACGGGTCTGTCTGGCTCCTCTCCACTCTGGCTCCTTGAGAATTTGCTTTTTAGCGGCGTGCTAGACTCCTCTTGTCAAGCCAGCCATTTGGCTGGTCATGAAGTTTATTAGAAATATATTTTATTTGCCTGTAGCATAAATATGTTCAAGGCTCAGCATACACACAGATGTAGGCACACATGGAAAGAAACAAGAGTACACGTGTGCACACTCCCCCACATGTACGTGCACAGCACACACACACACAGAAGTGCACACGCATTCACATGCTGGCATACAGATGTGAACACACCCACACAGGTACACGCACAGTGCACACACATGCATACACACATTGACACTCAGTCCTGTTCTTGCTAACAGGTTCTCAGGTTCTGCAGAGCTAGGGGAGGGCATGTCAGAGTGGCAGGGCATGGGAAGGCTGTGTATGCAGGGGTCCCCTACCCAGGGCTGCCCACACGTCACGGCCACCACAGACCAACTTTCTCCAACCACAATGTGCTGGCGGGTGTCCATGATTGTCTCAAGGGACAGGTGGCTGTTTCCAAAGTCCTCAAAGGTGCCGCATGGCCTGCAGGACCCTGCCCACTCTTTCCCACCCAGGTTCTGTTTTCCAAGAGGGAAGATTTCGTCTGAATGTGGCAGCACATGGTTAACAAGTGTGAGCATACCTCCTGTGTTCCAGGGTCTCAGGACTGGTCAGAGTGAATTTCCACTCAGCATTCAGATATGAAATCAGGTTTTATTGAAGTATTTACACAGTTCATTCTTACTGCATGGTGGAGTCTGTGACATTCCATGCTCATTTACAACATTGAAAAACACCTGCTGACCCTTGGGTCACCAGTATTCTACTCACCAGTCAATTCTGTTAGCAAAGACTGTTTGCAACCCTCCCCTTTCTCTTTACCAGGCAAGAGAAACCAGTTCCCAGCTCTGCTGAGCCTTGGCATATGCTTAGCTGGGAAGGTGTCCCCTGCTCATCTGATGACTGCCCCAACGACTGAGACTGCACACATCCAACTACCCTGATGGCCACCTGCACAACTGATGATGGCTCTGGAGTCTGGCAACTGCCCTGAAGACACAATGATGGCCCAGTGATCATCCATGTCCATGTGTCCCCAGTGTTCCATTGGTGTGATAGCTTAATGTCCACCTGATCGTTGACACAACACTTTCAGCTACAGCAAATGCTAGCTTCCTCAAGACCCCAAGAGCAGGCAAAAGACATCCCTTTCCTTTTAAAGACAGAGCTGGATAAGGCTGGGTCTGCCCAGGTCCTGCAGGAAGGAGCATCCGAGAGGCAGGGTTGGACCTCAGATTTCTACCCTCTTTCCTCTCGCTGCTCTCATACCACAGTTGGCCACCCTTTTCCGGGTGTCTGGCCTGGGCATCTGCTCCCCATGTTCCCCAGTGAGTCTGAGGCAACGTCAATCACCAATGGAAACCCAAGAAATGGCAGCTTGGACGTCCTTTGACAGCCACCCACCCCACCAATGACTCCAGATAAACTCGGAGCTCATTCTCCAGTTGGTGTGGGCAAGAGTCCAGGTACCATCTTGTTATAACAGGGCATGGCCCGGGGCGTGCAGGATGGGGTGCCGGCTGTCAGAGATTTGAGCCGGTTTCTGGACACTGCTGCTCTGCCATCCCAGGAGTCCCTTTTGTTCAGTGGGTTTTACACACTCCAGGACGTGCGAGACCTACCGTGACCTGTGTAGGAGGCCCAACCCTGCTGCCCTGGACTCCAGTGCGACTGCCATTATCTTTGGCATCTGTGCACCAGTCAGGGTCTAGGATGCCAATGCACAGGAAAGAGAGGTTCATGTAAATGGGGACTCA
>CAUYQG010015471.1:0-21050 GCA_963574415.1 Tarsius wallacei
TGGAACTACAGGCGCGCGCTACCACACCCGGCTAATTTTTTGATTTATTGTAGAGATGAGGTCTCGCTTGCCCAGGCGGGTCTCGAACCCGCGGGTTCAGGCAATCCACTCACCTCAGCCTCCCAAAGGCGCGGGATTACAGGCTGAGCCACCAAGCTCGGCTCCATTGCCTTTCAAATAATCAATTGGTTAGAAGCAAGTCGCAGTTTTCACCTATTTTCAAGGGTAAGGGACTACACAAGAGCATGGAAGCCTTACAGATTGATTAGAAGGTCTGTGAGACACACCCTTAATTTCTTGAAAGGGTCCTTTGTGTGACTGCATACTCTGACATTTTTATTTTTCTAAGATTTTATCAAAAGTTTGTAGAGTAATAACCGCAAATTTTTCTCTAGGTCAAGTCATCTTAATTCTTTTTTTTTTTTTTTGCTATCTAAAGAGACTGGATTTTCAAAATCATGTTCTTGTTCATTTTTGTTCTTCTTTTGATTTATTTCTTTCTTCTTACATGTTACTATAAGCAACAAAAAGAAACCAGGCAGCACCTTCAGCGTTTTGCTTATAAATCTTCCTAGCTAAATAACCAAGCTCATCACTTACATATTCTACTTTCCACATAAATGCACAAGACAATTTTTCTGATCTGTCTTCCCCTATTTATCAAGAGTTTCCCCTTCCCCCAGTTTTCAACAGCATGTTCCTCACTTCTGAGCCCTTACCAGGCACATGCTCCAACTTGAGATTTCTACCAACAGTCTACTCAAGGCAGTTTATGCTTTCTTTGCCATCCTTCTTCAAATTTTTCCAGTGTCCACTCACTGGTTAGTTCTAAAGCAACTCCTACATCTTTAGGTATTTGTTATAGTAGCATCCCACTTCTCATACCAAAATATGTATTAACTTTTTATTGCTGTGTGACAAATTACCACAAACTTAAATGGCTTAAACAGCACGCATTTATTATCTTGGTTTCAGTAAGTCAAAATTCAGAGCACTGCTTAACTCAGTTCTTTGTTTAGGGTTTCACAATACTGGAATCAAAGTATCAGCCAGGACTGGATTTTTATCAGAGGCTTAAGTGAGGAATGATTTATTTCCAATCTTGCCCAGGTTGTTGGCAGAATGTTGTTCTTTGTGGCTGTAGGATTCATGGAAACTATCTTCTTCAAAGTCAGTAATTGAGAGAGAAACTGCTAATAAAGTGGAGTCACATAATATAACATAATATGAATGACATTCCATCACCTTTGCCATATTTTATTGGTCAGAAACAAATCACAGATTTCAGCCACATACAAGGGGAGAAGATTAACAAGGGCATGAACATACAAAGCTGAAGATTATTGGGCCACCTTGAAATCTGTGTGCCACATTGAACTTGTTCAAAATAAACAGAACTAATAAACTTTTCAGGGGAATATTCCTTTGTGTCAAGAACATGTGTAAATTAACACAGAGGAATCCAAGGGTTGAAGAAAAGAGGAAAGTATTTAAGTTTGGAAAAAATATATAAAGGCATTTCTCTACAGGCAGCAAGGAGAGGAATGGAAGATCCTTTTCTAAAACAAATTTTTGAGTCAAAGAAGGGAAAAATCATGAAGAATAAAATGGTTAAGAAAAGATGTAGGTAAGGGAGAATTTAAAATGTACTTTGAATAATGAAAAGTACTTAGAGAAAGAAAATAGCATTTACTTAAGCAATGAAGGTGTGAATGCTATTTGGAATTGGTAAAAACATGAAACATACAGGGAACAGCTAGGAGACTGAAGTGATTCAATGGTTCTCTACCTTGGCTACACATTAGAATCATTTGAAAGCCTTTAGAAATACTGATACTCAGGCTCATCCCAGGTGTTCTGTTTTGATTAGTGTGTGACGGAGCACAGAAGTCAATGGTTTATAAAAGTGATCCAAGTAAATTTAGAGTACCGCAGGGATGAGTGCCACAAGACTGATTAAAAGAGTGTACTCATGTGAAACAGAGCAGTAAAATACATATGTCAGATAGGATCAGCTGTAGGTTACACATGTTGCCTAGTACATAGAACAAAAACCTCTATTTCAGGCTTACCTCAGTTCTTAATACCCACAGAACATACATGTATCAGACATCTTTGTTGCACCATTTCATATCCTCTTGGCTTCACATCGGTTTTTTTTTTCTTTTTCTCTCTTTTTTTTTTTCAGCTGTTGTGTTGTGGTGGCAGGCAGCTCTGTGAGGGCTCTTCCTTCATATAGTTTCAAGCAGAGAGTGTCCTTGCCTCCTGCCTGCAACTAAAGCCTTTCTCTTTGGTTCTCTGCCCTGTGCCCCTATCCTGGCCTACACAATCCAGAAGTGTAGGCAAATTAATATCCTGTGGAGTAAATCTTTGGCCAGTGGAAAACAGGAATCAGTGGATAAATCCTTCTTTTTTATCCACGTACTGTCCCCAGTAGAGTCCTTGAATGTGCCTTATAGAGATAGCTTCTTGGGGACTGAATCCCACAAACCTAGCATTCTGTTGCACTTAGCAACAATAAGCCAAGCAGCGCAATTGAGTATTTGTTCTCCTTTAGCTACTCTACTCTCTTTGTTTCTTTCCTGCTCCTAGGAATCGTATCCCTGATAAAATGCAGACAAATAAGCTTCAGGAACCTCAGCTTTGTTTTCTGCTGAGCTCAAGTTACAAATGTAGATACCTTGCAATCGATCATTTTTTGGCTTACATCTCTATAGTAAAAAATTATATTAAGACTTTTTTAAACATTAAAACATTTATACCATTTTAAAACAAAATACTGTGTGGGAGTAGTTTCAAGAAACATTCTAAATACAATTGGTAGAATTGTCATAATATGTTAAGAAGATATTTTGAAAAGAAACAACAAAAGGGACGTAAAGCTACCATGCTCCTGACGCTATGAAAAGTTAGGTAACTGGAAATAAAACAATTGCTTTTCAAGAACAGCTCTATTGAGGTATAATTGACATACAATAAACTGTATCCCTTTAGAATATCTTCTTCATTTCCCTCCCAGCTCCAACCCTGTTTTCCCACCACTGATTTGTTATCTGTCATTATAGATTAAATTGCAATTTCTAGAATGTCATATAAACAGAATTGTACTGTATATACTAATAAATATTCATTTTTGTCCACTTTCTATCACTCACATAATTATTTTGAAATTCAACTATGTTTCAATGTATATGAATAGCTCATTCTATTTTATTACTGAGTAGTATCCCGTTATGTAAACATATAACAATTTATTAATTAATCACCAGCTGATGAACATCTGGATGATACCCAGTTTCAGGTTATTACCAACATAAAAAGCTGCTGTGGACTACCTAAACAAGTCTTTGTATGGACATATAACTTTTTCTCTTGGGTAATACCTATGATAGAATGGCTGGGTCATGTGACCGGGTATATGTTTAACTTATTAAAAAAATCATCAAAATGTTTCCCAGTGTGGTTATACTATTTTACATTCCCACCAGAAACGTATGAGTGTTTCAGTTTTTCCCAATACTTGTCAACACTTAGTATAATCTAACTTTTAATTGGGCTATTGTAATAAGTGTATAGCATCATTTTTGTCATAGTTTCCATTTTTATTTCCCTAATCATTAATCAGATTGAACCTTTCTCATGTGCTTGTTTATGGTAATCTATTTTATGAAACAGTCTGTGAAGAATCAGTGTTATTTCTTCCTTACATGTTTTGTAGAACTCTCTAATGAAGCCATCTAGACCTGAAGTTTTTTTTATGAAAAGAATTATAACTACATATTTAATTTAAAAAATAGATATATGGCTATTAAGATTGTCAATTTTTTTGATTTTTTTAGTTTGTGCCTTTCAAAAAAAATTTCCATTTTGAGCCAGGCATGGTAGCTCATGCCTGTAATCCCAGAACTTTGAGAGGCCAAGGCAGGAGGATTGCTTGAGCCTGGGAGTTCAAGACCAGCCTGGGCAACATAGAGGAAGCTTGTGTCCATAAAAGCCAGATGTGGTGGCACACAACTGTAGTCCTAGGTACTCAGGATGCTGAGGCAGAAGGATTGCCTGAGCCCAAGAGATCGATGCTGTGGTGAGCCCTGATGGTGCCACTGCATTCCAACGTGGGTGACAGTGAGACTCTGACTTAAAAAAAAGTGTTTAAAATTGTTCATCTAATTATCAAATTGATTTACATAAAGTAGTTCTTAATATTCCCTTATCTGTAGAATCTATAGTGCTATCATCTCTCTCATTTCTGTTGTTGGTAATTTCTGTCTCCTCTCTCTCTCTCTCTCTCTCTCTCTCTCTCTCTCTCTCTCTCTCTCTCCCCCCTCTCTCTCTCCCCTCTACCTCTCTCTAGCTCTATCTGTCTCTTATTATCACTCTTTATCCTGATCAGCCTGGCAAGATTTTTATAAGTTTATTGATTTTTTCCAAAGGTCAGCTTATGTTTTCATGATTTTTTTTTAATTTTTTTCTCTTTTCTAGTCCATTGTAATGCTTACTTTTGGTAGTGCTCTTCTTTTTCTAGTTTCTTAAAGTTGAAGATGAGGTTACTGACTCTTGCCAGACCCTCAGCTACATCTTTTCAACTCAGGGAATCCTTCTGGCTCTGCTTCAGTTCCCCTTCTCTGCATTTCAGCCTGGAAATTATTTTGAGTCAGGAAACTGGGCCAGTTGTACCATTCACCTTATTTGTTTCATATCTCAGGAATCACTGTCCTTTTTCACATGACGTCCAGTGTCTTAAAAACCGTTATTCTATATATTTTGCTCAATTTTTGGCAGTTTCAGTTGGGTGAGTAAATCTTGTACCTGCTACTCAATTTTGGCTGGAAATGGAAGTCCAGCTGTTTAACAACCATATTGATTGTTTGTACATCAAAAAGCGATAATTTGTATATTTCATGTCTTAACACAATTGTTATTTGCATACTGTCATCTTACTGTGTTTTAAGAAATTGGTCAGATGATTTTGTTTGACATTTAATACAAACTTTTCTCATTTTTAAAATAATGGGAAATAGATTGTCAATTCGCATTTTCATGCAGCGTGTCTTATTTTCTGAAATTGATTACTGTGAACTGGAAAATGCCTATATTTGGCTTAGACGTATTTCTCTAAGTCTCTATAATAACTTTAGAAGTAGCCTATCCAGAGATGTCATGACAGCTCCATGAAGTTTTCAGAGACAAGTGTCTTCTGTCTTTTTGCTCCTTAGTGCATGAATTCTATCCCCCTCATAATTACAAGATGGCTGCTGGAGTATCAGTCATCAAGTTCACATTCTAACTTTCTAGCTAAGTTAGCCCTATTTTAGCTGATTTTCTAGAGGCCCATCCAGGGCTTTCCTCTTACTATAATGGGGAGGCCATACATATCTTCAGGGAAGTCTTACAAATGTAGCCTTTTTACTACGTACCTTGCTGCTCTACATAAAACTAGGACTTTCTTATTAAGGAATGGGGGAGAAGGGTTATGGGTAAGATACTAGGAGTCTCTGCTATATCTGTCATAGGATGTTAATACAGTCTAGGTATTACATATGACATTTTGAACATAGAAATGGCACAAAACTTAAAGAAGATTTTTCTGGAAACATGGAGAAAAAGGCTGTGGAATGCGAGAGTGTGGTGACAGCCTCCTGTTTGGTCTCTTCATAACAATAATCTTGAACTGCGGCACTGAATGTTCACAGTGGAAAAGAAAAAGGAAACACTTCAAAATACTTATCTAAGAAGAAAGCTTGGAAAGGATTTGGTGGTAGATGGGATGTAGAGGGAATGTACAGCAGAGAGTACATAGTAAGGAAAGACAGGATTATAAAAGGAGGCCAGAAAACTCATGGCAGCCACCGTTTTGTATATCTGCAAGTTCAGCCCTGCCCAGGACTTGAGGCAAAGATGTATGGGTCATGCATTGAAGACTCTCTCTATTGGCAATAGGAGTGTGGAAATAGCCTGGTGCTAGCACATCTGATGTCTGCAGTGACTTCGAATGGGTGGTGTAAAGCCTGATGTGTAGGCCAACACCCACCAGAAATGGCCAACTCACTGGTCTCATGAAATGGCTAAACCTTTGTTTCCATGTTCCTGCCCTAGATCCCTGCTAATACAAGCAATCAGTCTGAAACCCTGGCACTGAACTCTTTTGAGCCTTCCAGCTCCCATACTTGAAGCAGGTTCTTATCTTCTGCTGTATCAGAGATGTAATGGGAAAACAATACACATGCTGTAGTAAAAAATGAAAGAATCTGTGGTCAGATGTGCCAGAACAGAGTTATTGTAATATTTTGATAGTTGAGTAAACTTGGGCAAGTTACTCTGTGTCTCTGAGCCACATTTACTGATCTGAAAAAGAAAATTATTACAATAATGTCAGCTCCATATTATAATTTTTACGAGGCTTAGTCATATTTGTCAAAGGAAGGGGACATGTTATTTGGGAAGCTCAGACTCTAGCCTTGACTCAATTTATTTATTTGATGTGTCAACTTTCCAGTCAGTTCACCTCTTTGCATCTAGAATTCCTTATCTGCCATTTTTTTTCAGGCTTCAAAAACAATTTTTGGCATATAGTGTGTGTTCAATAGATATTTGTTGAATCAAATTCTGCTCTATTTACAAAATCAAATATTTCCTTTGGAAACATTTATGTTTCTAAATATGTGTTGTGAGATGCTGATAAATTGATAATGCATGTTGTAAATGCCTGTGCTCCAAGTGATGAAGCAGAAAAACCCAAGGAGACAGTGTCACTGATGCCATCCACAAATGTTCCTTGTTTTTTACTACTTCTAAATTAAAAGGCATATGAAATAGAAATAAACTCCCTATCTTTTGTAAGCTGCTTTTATTTGGGTATTCATTAATACAGGCAAACCTAATTCTTTACTGATTTAATCTATTAATGTTTATCCAGTAGTAGCTTATAAAAGGAGCAGCTATTCCCTCCCCAACCTACACTCATAACTTTTTATTCTTCAATCAACACATCAATTAACAGTATTCTCAGACCCTTACTATGTATCTAATGTGCTAGGTGCTACACAAAGAGGCATACTTCCCAATTCCTGCCTCTAAGAGAGCTGCAATCCGTTTGAATAGAGATGAATATTGACTTAAGTAAATCATAATTAAATATTGTCTGATGACCCTAAATTGGGCAAAAATTTTCATGAAGGCAGGAACTGAGTGTTCAGAAACCTATGGGCTTGGTCTTGCCCCTGATGTGGATTATAATGGGAACATAAAACATGCTTACTTCACAGATGGCTTAATTTGTACACCCTGCAGCCCGGTTGCTCAACCAATTGTCTTCCCTATTGAAATGACAGCTAATTTAAAAGAATAAATGGCTATTTAATAAAATGGAAAACCATTAACTCAGAACCTTCTAATCAAGACTGATTCTTATGTAAGTCTTATGAAGTGCTTATTGCTGGCTCCAGAGAAAAAGAGACTGAAATTGTCAGTTGTAACTTTGTTACCTCACTGTGGACTAGGGTTCTATTTTCAATAATACTGATAATTTTAATAATGATGATGAAAATGTTCCTTATTAGTTCAGTAGTAATTTGTGTTTTAGAAAGTGTGTTTATATAAATTTTGAGAAGCAATTGAGTATAAGGGAAAGAGAGCAGACTGTGGATTCTGTTAGACCTGGGTTCAGTTGAAGCACATAGTCTGTGTTCCCAATTCTATCACCTGTAAAATGAGGAAAATAATGCACATTATCAATACTTGAGAACTAAAGTAAAAAGCCCCCTAAAAATCAGAAACAAAGAAAATAAAATTGTGGCCGAAAATTAAGCTTAAACAACACAATGACTTGTAGCCCAATAGCCCTGAAAAGACAGAACGGCTTTAAGACCTGGGGTTGCAGGTCAGTCACAGAAATACAGCAAAACATTGCAAACACAACTGCCCAAGCACTGGGTTAGGGAGACAGAGTATAAGCTAACAAACTCAGTATTTCTGTCCAACAGGACAGACTATTTCTAACATGGAACTATAAGTAGCATAAATTGAAAAAAAAAATGGTCACAAAATTTCGAAGCCCCTCCCCCATCAAGAGATGGAGTGTATTCCTTCACTTTTGTATCTGGGTGTAGCTGTGTGATTTGCTTTGGGCAATGGGACACTAGCAAATGTAAAACAAGCAGAGGTTTGAGCAGTGCTTACTTAGTGGGACTTGCCTTCTCTTCGCCTCTGGGAATTCTCTCTCCATCACACAAACAAGTCTGGGCTAATTTTCTGTCTAGCCATCCCAATTGAGGCCTCACACATGTGAGTGAGGCCATCCCAGACCATCCAGCTCCAAAGAAGTTACTAGTTGAAGAAAACACCCAGCTAACCCACAGAATTGTAAAAAAAAAACAACAAAAATGCGGTGGCTTGTTATGCAGCAATGGATACCACAGAGATTTTTTTAAGCTTTCCAGTATTCTAGTCCTGAAGGTTGACATCACAAATTACTCCATTCTCCTGATTTTCCTTGCTTTGAGTTCATGCTTACCAACAAATTTCTAATCATAATCTGGTCTCTCACGTAGTCTGCCTACAGTGGGCAATGGGCTGACCACATGACCTCCAAGGATTCCTAGCCCCTGGTATGATAATTATTCATGATGAAATAGTGGAGTGGCTTCTGAACCTAGTTTGGCTTAAGGAGAATATGTTTGATGCTGCATATCTTATCTTTGCCCTTCCACATTTACTCTCCAGGCTTTTCTACCCTGCTCTTTACTCCAGGAGGCTGACCTATATAGACTACCTCAAAAAACAGCCTTGCCTTATGACTTCTTGCTGGCCTTCACCAATAGGGAACCCTACCTGGAGGCTGGAGAGGAGATTGATTTCAGGGCATTTATTCTCACAATTCCCTACTTGTAAGGTTGCTTTGGGCTGGCTGAGTTCCTTGACTAGAGATTGCAGCTCCTGTCATGGTGGCCTCTTCACCAAGACTCGTTGAAACCACTCCCTGCCCCTGTCATTCCTTCAGGCCTAGAGATGAAAATGGAGCAATTTTTACTAGCTTCCAGTTCTGCAATACTCTGTATGATTTTCCTATTCCTGCCTACACTTTTGTAAATAGCCTTTATTAAGCCCTCCCCCGATTATCCTAATTTCAGCATGCCATCTGTCTCCTGTTGAGCCCCTGACTGATACATATGCTGAGCATGTGGGTTTGAGTATCAGGTTTGTCTAATGGTGATCTATCCCTGAGAGATGACTCCATGTTCACTGAGCTGGTATAATCAGGATTTTAGGCCCATGAGACTGAGAGTCAGGCCCGGCCTCTCAAGAAATTCACAAAGGTAATGAATTCCTCTAGGAGTCAGCCAGCTGGCTTTTTCCCCTGCTCTGGAGTAGAGAACTAGAATTATACTCTTCTGTGTCTCTATAATACCCACTTTCAAGGTTGTTATTAAGACTGGATAAACTACATGCAAATTTCTTTGACTTTATAAGTGCCTAGTACCTTATAAGTGTGCAACATGTTAAACATTGCTGTTGTTTGGCTTAATGTCCCTTTGACTGTATAATAAGGTCTTTACTGATCAAATGAGGTATAATATTTTTATTGGATTTCTCTTTTGGATGTTTTTATTAATATAGGGCACTGAGATTATAGGGATAAAAGAAGAGAATGCAGGTGCATCATGATTTACACACAGTGCACATAACTTCTAAAGCCTTATGACAGAGCCACCAAATGGAAAGGATTCTGGTTTAGCAATTGTCACATAAACACATTTAATGAATTAAAGATGGAGCTGTCCTGAAGCAGAAATGGCACTCTAAGTAAAACAGTCTTGCCAGTTCATTGAAATTAAGCATTCATGGAGCACTGGACTTGGGTGTGCTCAGAAAGGTTAATATAAGACCGTAGGAGCAGGAGTGGCAGGTAAGCACCCTTTGGGCATGGTGGTAAGATGTAAAGGCTACCTTGTTACATACTGACAAATAAGGGGAGTCTCCCATATTCCTTCCCACATCAAAGAAAGCCAACATCCGAGGTGCCAAGTGGGTACATTCAATGGCACAGGAACCATGCCCCTCCATTCAAGACAGCTGGAATAAATAAGCCCCTAATGACATCACTTATATCTCTTCCCTCTGGGGTTCAGTTCAACCTTCACACTGTGAGGTCTTTTCTGTGCAACAAATATTCTCCTACTCACCTACATACAGGCAAGGCACACACCCCCCATTAGGTATAGAGATCCAGTCAAAATCAATGCTAATCATTTTGATTCTCTACTAATATCATTCCTGTGTGATGGATGTTTTTGTTTAGAGTTGTTTGTTTACTGTGGATGATTTGTTCTGGGACCTTAATTTGGTGCTCTTGTCATTCAACATAAGGTGTGAATCCAGAGTCCAGAAAAAGACAGACAAGAAGCCATCATGATTGGCTACTGCATGAGCAAAGATTGTTAAGCAAATGGGACTGTAATTTGCATAGGGCCACAAGGCAAATGTAGGTCTGAAGTGTTCCTGTGAATGGCCAGTGGATAGGACATAGAAACAGACAGTAAATCATAAGGTGGAGAATGGTGTATAAAATGGAGTATGAGCCTGGGGAAGTACATAATATAATGCCATGTCAAGGTCATAAAAACCTTGACAGTCAGGGAGATGTCAAATAGAAAACTGATTCATAAATCCTGAGATAAAACATAACTACCTGAATTCTAAATCGGGTGGGCACCAGGTCAGAAATAAATTAAAAGATGAATCTAATGTAGATATGCAATTAAACATTCACCATGTTGAGGAGAAAAGATATTTTAGCAATAATGGTAATGAAGATATTGGGGCTCAAAAAACAATACCCCAAAGTATGGCACTTTAGCGCACGGAGTACTGTGAACTAAGGGGATTGGAGGGTCTCAGAAGCAGCCTCAGAAGCAAAGCTTCTCTAACCCTCCCCCTCCTTCCTGTGTAGGAGTGGGCCATAAAAATTCATTTGATCTCCCTTATCTGATAGTAGTTCATAAAACCCTCATTCCAGAGATGTTCTGCCCTATACCTGTGAGGAAAAAAATGCTACCCAGAGAGGCCAAGAAGACTGAACAGACAGGCTTGCTGGGTTTCCCCACTCTGTCTGTTACCATTAGATCATACCTTTTTGTCCAATCATATTTTTACTCGGCTGCCCGTTCTTCGCTGAACCTAAGCATAAAAATAGGCGGTTTTCCCTGGGTCGTTGGGTCTTCATTTCTGAAGGCTCCTGTGTCATGTAAAACTTGGATGCAATACATTTGTTATGCTTTTCAGGATGAGGAAACGCATCACACCTTTTTCACTCCTACAAAGGAAAAAAAATGACCAGATTATATCCTAGTTGGAAATAATCTAAAAATTATATAAACTCATTAACTAGGGACTATGTTAACCAGAGCTGGAAAAAATTATGAAACAAAATAAGGCTATTAAAATTAACATAGACTTGTTGAGCTTATATCACTTAATCAGCAAAAGACCAGAAGATTTTCCTTTGGGGAATAAGAAAAAGAGATTCAGCCCTAGATGCATAAAATAACCTTAGCACTTTACATGCTTACTAAGATAGTTTGGGGTCTCTTCAGCCAGAGAGGTATTATTCCATTCTGTGTAGTTCAGCATCACAATTAATTAAAGAGGGTTATAGAACACGATGTTTTTCTTTTTTTTTCACTCCCCCTCATCTCTCTTTTTTGGACGGTATTAGCAACACAATTGTTCTGCCACTTCAAGAGCAGGGTTCCTTTTTCAAATTTAAAATATGGGCTGCTGTGTTCTCTATTTGTGCATGCTTATTATTTCTAACAGTCTGAGCTGGGGCCCCATAGCCTTGGACTACCCAAGTGCTGACTCAGGAAACGGAAACAAGAACAGAAGGCCCGAGTTCTCAGGAGCACAAAGCACTGCAGATTAGGAAATCCTTTGTCATCTGTAATTTGACTAAACCTACTCGAATAAGAAAGAACTGGGGGCCTCAGAACCATTGCACTCTTAAATGAACAATAGGAAAAAAGGGGGGAAAAAGTAAAAGGAAAAAATAAGGTTGTTTTCTCCTTCTCAGCTGAAAATGTCTAAGGTTTCATTAACTTTAGATTCTTTCTCACTCAATGCGGTTCTGACTTGCTGGCAAAAGGCCTATGCAGAAATATCATGTAATAATGCCTTGAAGGGAAGTGTGCTTTAGGTATTCTATTTTTTTAATCACAACATTATTTAAGTTATTATCTAGTTACATTCTTTATTTATTTCTGCCCACATCGCTGCAGATTGATTTTAAGGTGGCTTACACACATACATTTAATAATATAAAACACAATTAATAAGAAGCAAATAAGTGAAGCAGGGTAAAAGAAATAAAAATAGCTGAGACAGAGCCGGGGTAATAGTGTTGGTACCTGAAATTCATGTTCTAAGTCCTCATAGTTCTGCTGGAGACATGAGATGTGAGAGACAAAATGAGATACACGACTTGCAAAATCCCTACAACAAAAATCAGACCTGATGCTCAGGGGAGCCAGAGAGAAATGTCTCCTCTGGGTTCTTATAACAGAAACCTAATAGTCAACTTCCTCAACAGGTTCTAGCATCCCAGGTAACAGAAACAGGTTTTAGAGGGCAGTTTCTTACACTCACCTTTGTGCCACCATATAAGCTTAATCCAGAAAGAGCAATTCAGCAAGGGCATTCGCACACATCTCTGATGATCTAGCTTGCTTCAGGGAAGATTAGCCATTGCAAAGAATGAACCGATGAAATGCACATCCTTCATTCAACCAGTCACCCATAATTGTTTGGTTTTCCAGCTGAGTTTGGGAGAAGCACTAAGCTCAGCCCAACACACCCCAGACAAGAAGCTGGAGAGCAACTGCTCTGTGTTGCCAGCTTTGCCAGGTTGGAAATAAAACTGACTTCTTGTCAGTGGTGAAGAACTGCATCCTCTGAGGCAACTCCCCTTTAAGTATATGAGAAACTGCCCCCTTCACTCATTCTTAAGTGAGCACGCCTGATCCACACAGCAGTCTGAAGAGGGTCTTAGCTCTTCTAGGTTTTACTACACCTAAAATTTATACAACTCTGAGGAGCCACTTGAATGAATACACAATCAACTGAAAGAGTTAATTTTTATTTAGAATGGGAAAACACACTCAAATACAAAATTTTCAAAACCTGGCATATATCACAAAAATCTCTAAAAATTAAATCACATTTTAATGAATTAACTGCCTTATTTACTTCTATGATACATTATTTTCAGCAATTTTGGCTACATGCTCCTTGATCTTTTATAATATCATTTTCTATATAAAGACTAGAAAGATAATTCAGTCTTTTTTTCTAGCATGAATGACGGAAATTTGTGTTTTTTTATTGATAGTTTAGGAAGTTTCTTCCCACTTCACAACCTGTTATGGACAACGATATGTATATTTTTAGGATTGCCAAATTTAGGAAAATCACCATCAAGTTTCTTTCATAGATATGCTGTGATATTTAGGGTAACTTTTTCTTTTTCATAGACTAGTTTCTGGCTCCCAGCATTTGCCTCTCTTTCAGCACCTGACTCCACGCTCCTGGTTCCAGGTTCCACAGGACAGGTTCATATCACAATATGGCCTTGAACTTTCATGTCACAATATGACGTGAGTCAGCACTGTGGGAAGTAGAATTATTCTATCAGGATGGCGAGCAACAGCTTAACTGTACAAGAAAATAACAGTAAACATACAGAGACATGCCCCACTAATCTTGACCTAAATGTTTCCCATAGCAGGCTGAATAATAGCCACCTGAAGACATCCAGTCTTAATCCTTGGAACAGGTAAATGTTATCTTATAATCAAAAAAGGTCTTGAAGACATAATTAATCTTGAGACAAGGAGATTATCCTGGATTATCCAGGTGAACCATAAATAACATTGCAATGTCTTTATAAGAGATAGGCTAAGAAAAATTACACACACACACACACACACACACACACAAGAGAAGGCAAAGTGAAGACAAAGGAAGAAATTAGAATGATGCAGCAGCAAGCCAAAGCAGAGCAAGGAATGCCAGCCGCCACCAGAAGCTGGAAGAAGCAAGGATCCGATTCTCCCCTAGAGCCCCCCAGGGAAGCCCCGCTGACACCTTGATTTTGGATATCTAGTCTTCAAAATTGTGAGAGAAGCATTTTCTCCCATTCCTTTGTACATGAGGCCAAGGATAATAACTAACAGCTAAGGAGCAAAATTGGGACTGAATAATTAAGTATTAATAATAATAATAATTAAGTATTCTCTACCTCCGGTAAAGAGCCCTCCCAATGTCTGTTTAGTAGAATCTCTGTAGACAAATGACGTGTATGTTTTCAATTTTAAAATGGAAGTATTGCCATTAGCCAGCCTCTATTCTACCATATATATTGTATATGTGAAGATACTTTTAAATTTTAGTCCAAAGGTCTCTGAATCAAGACCTGATGTAGCCATCGAGTAACATGCCTAAATATAGCGAATACCATGCATCACCCCAAGATGTTAGACTTTGAGCTTGATGCCAAGATGAAATAGGACTTCTGGGTTTTCTTCTTTGGAATGACTATGAATATTTTCTGCATAAAAGAAGGAAGTAAGCTGAATATTCAGTGATCAGAAAGGTAGACTGTTAGATGCATTGTTCAAAATATTCTGTTCCCTCTTCTTCCAGGCACATGGTAGGATTTTATTTCTACCCATGTGAAGTTAGGTGCAGCCACGTCTTCCTTTTGCCAGTGAAATGTGAGCAAGTATGATATATGTGACTTTCGAATAGAATCACTAAAAGCCAGTACAATTTTGCAATGTTCCCAGAGAGTGGCTACTCCCTCAGTCTGAATCCCAGAGTGTGGGTGTCAGGTGTGGAGCAGGATCCAGTCAACCATGAAGGTTGTGATTGATAAGTCTTTGTTGTTTGAAGTCATAGTTTCAACGGTTGCTTGTTACCACAGTATAGTCTGGCCTGTCTCAATGGATACAGAGTCTTACACAGTTCAGGACACACAGGCAGAGCCCTGTGGTCTTAGTTGATGTTCATCATCCAAGCCTGAAAGTGGCCCAAGGATCTATATCTGAACCCTCAACCTCATGCTTCTTAGCCTTCTGGTTATCTCTTGGAGTTTTGTGGAGAAAGGATCATGGACATCCACCATATTACAAAGGACACCTTCTTGGAAATTTCTACCTAAAAAAAAAACCCCGTCCCTGGTCTTGGGAAACATCCCTTTAAACAGCTACCTCCTCATGCACCTACATCTACTTATCAGAGCCTGGAGTTTTTAAAACAAAAACCCGGGTGGGGAGGCATTCTCAGTGTCATAAAAATAAGCCTTTGACTCTTCAGTATATAAGCCAGTAACTATCCCGTCAACGAAGAGCTCTAAACTCAGAAACCTTTTGAAGATTTGAGTAGGGATGAGAATACTTCATATATCTTTCACAGCAAGAGGAAGAGAACAAAAATAGGCTAATATCTCAATAAATTATTCTGACATACATCATTGACAAAACAAGGAATTCATCTCAGGAATTCAGACTCATAATAGGAAACTGGAAAAATAGGTTGGCTCTTCTGTAAAGATTTAATATAAATCCTTTTTAATCAAGGGTAATTCTGAGAGTAGACAGAGGAAAAGAATAAATAATTAGCATTTTGGGGATCGTACTCAGGTACCTCACCATATTTAATCCTCTAAGCAGCCACATGAGGGAAGTGCTATCATTTTCTCAATAAAGACACTAAAGTTCAGCAAGGTTGCATCACTTGCCTAAGGCCACTTAGTAAGTAAGTGGCAAAGCTGGGATTGCCACCAAACATTATTGACTGCAAATGTTTTGCAGTTGGAGTCTTCCTTCTCTACCTGTTGCCACATCTAAATGAAGTTAAAAGACACAAATAATTGCCATAAGGGTAAGAGAGATATAATGTAGACATTAAGTAATAATTTTATTCTTTTTTGGGAAAAGAGCCGTCAGGGTCTCACTCTGTTGCCCAGGCTGGAATGCAGTGGCACGATCATGGCTCACCGCAGCCTTGACCTCCTGGCCTCAGGTGATCCTTTTGTTTCAGCCTCCCGAGCAGCTGGGGCTACAGGTACATGTCACCATGCCTGGCTAATGTTGTTTTTTAATTTTTTGTAGAGACAAACTCTCACTATTTTGCCCAGGCTGGTCTTGAACTCCTGGGCTCAAGTTATCTTCCTACCTCAGCCTTCCAAAATGCTGGGATTATAGGTGTGAGCCATAACTTTCAGCCTGATTTTGTTTTTAATATGAGTCAAATTTACATTGTTGAACAATGAAACATTCGCCCTTTTAAGAAAGCTCCCCATTAAGGTACCAATTAAATAGGTACTGTTTATATGATTTGGGAAATCATGTGATGGTTGGATCTTTCCATACCCAATCAACGTTATCTTTTTAAAGACATCAGACATAAAGGACAGCGATAGATTCCTCACAGATGTAATCTTGAAAATGGATTACATCCCTTATTGACCACCAAATTTGTAGCTTATGTCTATGTCCATGAAGCTTTCACCTAAAGGAAAATTGAGGAGAACAAATTCACAGAATTTTACAATTTACAATAGAATATTTCTCGGCTAAGGTCAACATTTGATGGGTATAGAGGTGCAGCTTTAATTGTTATTGAATGGACAAAGTAAGAGAGGCTGGGAGGGAAGGGACATGCATAAAGTTAAAGCAAACAGACCACTGTGCCCATAAAATTGTGAATTCCTGAAAAATAGCAGCCGCATCTAACTCTTTATTTTCTCCTTAGAGTTTAACACAAAACGTGACACTGAAAAAAGTTTAGCTAAATTAAAGAAACAGCATCGACCTTTGAGTCATCACTAGGATTCAAAGCTAGGTGGATTCTCCTGTCCCTTATTAGCCAGAGGTTAAGTCACTTACCCTCGCTGAGATAAAGATCCGTCATCTGTAAAATAGAGAAAATAATACTTATCTTACAAGACTCTTATGAACATTGTTAAAGAGATTCTTGGGCAAATTTTACTACAGAAGCTTAAAGTCTCCTGACTTCCACTATGGATTTAGTAGTTTTCTGTCTTTCAAGAAAAAGATGGAAATACAAAATGTGTCTATTAACTCATTAAATTAGTCTAAAAATATCCTGAGCGCTCCTTTCTCAGAAAGGTAAACTTCATGCTGTTGCAACAAATGGAACATGTAATGCTTGTGAAGTCTCTGACAGGTGTCTTTGTCCAAAGCTTGTGCCAGCTTGATGTTCAATGTTGGTTCCAAACAACAGGGAAGGACCACCTGCCCACTGATCCACTTCAATAAGGCCATGGGGTTAATGAGGTTATGGTTGGATCTTTCCATACCCAATCATTACTATCCTAGAAGAAATTGTAAAAGGAGCATGAATCTTGACTATGAAACAGATTCCCAGTGTGAGAGTAGACCTTTTATGTCTGCCCACCCACTTCACCTCCACTCCATAATCAAAGGTTATCTGCTTAGACACATGAAAACCAGGAAAACTCTCAACATGCAAAAGGCTGGAAGTAGTAAGGGTCATAGCTAAATGCTGTATAACATTGCTCTGAGTAGATAATAAAAGACAATAAGCACACGCATTGCATATTTTTGTTATTCTGAATTTCCCACCTCTTTGCTTATTTTTAAAGTGAGCCTAGACTTCCCATCCAGCCAAGACTCCGCAGACCCCTTGTGTCCTGCTCCTACCCATTAAGCACTGGAAATTATGAAAGAGACAACTAATTAAGATATCTGAAAGGTGGCAAGAAGATGAACCCTTTTGAGACCTTGAGACTGGAGGAACAACCCAGCAGCACAGTTTGTTTTGCCACTTCACTCAGTGGAAGAATAGATAGCTCAGATCCAGCATTTTCCTACCCTTGACCTAGCAACAGAAGGCAGCACAGGTATGCTCATACTATCCTCAGATTGAATGTGAGTCCATCTGACAACATCAGGTGAGGCACCACCCACAAGGAAAACCAACAGGGAGCCTCACTAACAATAAGAAGCTAAGAGGAGTGCTCTCCATCTCAGTCATGCTTTGGGCTCCTTGGCCCCACTGAGAGATGCTGAGGTGGGTGGATAGAATCAGCAAGAGGGAACCACACCAATAGCAAGAGGCCCCATCCAGAAAGCCTCTTTGTCTTGAAGTTCTTCTTCCTCACCTAGAAGATTCCTGCAGTTGCACTCTCAGGTATTTATTCCAGAGAAATGAAAACTTATATCCACATGAAAACCTACACATGAATATCAATAGTACCTTTAATTATAATAGATACAGACTGAAATTAGTCTTGTTATCTACCAACAGATGAATACTTAACAAATTGTGTTTAACTATTATTCATTAATTTATACATATATATATGGAATACTGCTCAGCAATAAAAAGGAATGAACTATTGATACACACAACAATTTGGATGAATCTCTAGGGACCTATGCTGAGTGAAAAAAGTCAATCCCAAAAGATTATATGCTATATGATTCCACTTATAAAACATTTTTGAAATATTAAATTTTAGAAATGGAAGGAAGATTAATGATTATGAGTAGGTTGGGATAGGAAAAAAATGAAAGGGAAACATGAGGTGTCCTTTGGCCGAAGGAAATGAAGGACACCATTTGTTCTGGATCTTAACAGTGGTTGTGGACACACAAACCTACATGTATAATAAAATTGTATAGAACTAAATACACACATATAAACAAACACAATAAGCACAGGTAAAACTGGGGAAATCTGAGTAAGATTGGTAGACTGTATTAATATCAGTCCCTTGGTTATGATATTATGAGGTGTGACAATTAAGTTCACAAACTCATCCTCGAAAAAATTGCTACATACCTCATTGCCGAATATCACTATAGTCACCTTCAAAGTATTCCCGTTGGGAAGCTATGCACTGATGTCAGCACCTAGTTTACCTGTCAAAGCAAATTTGAAACTCTTTCTAGATTGACCATCAGAACTCTCATCTTATTACCCTTGGTGTCCTGAATGTCATCAAAATATCTTCTTTTCAATATCCTTTATCTTTAGGTAAAGAAAAAAGTCACTGGGGGACAGATCAGGTGAGTTGGGAAGGTGTTCCAAAACAGTTATTTGTTTAGTGGTTAAAAACTCCCTCACAGGCCAGGCACGATGGCTCAAGCCTATAATCCCAGCACTTTGGGAGGTTGAGGTGAGAGGATTGCCTGAACTCAGGGGTTTGAGAACAGCCTGGGCAACTTGGTGAGACCTCATCTATACAATAAATCAAAAAATAAGCCAGGCATGGTAGCACACTCCTGTAGTTCCAGCTACTTGGAAGGCCAAGACAGAAGGATCACCTGAGCCCAGCAGATCAAGGCTGTGGTGGCCATGAACATGCCACTGCACTCCAGAGCCTGGTTGACAAAATGAGACTCAAACTCAAAAAGAAAAAAAATTTCCCTCCTAGGCAGTGATATGTGAGCTGGTACATTGTCATGATGTAAGAGAGCTTCTTTGAGATCATTTTCGCACATACCTTTCTCATGTCAAGATTTTCAGTTAAGATTTTTCTGTTTCTCTATTGATGTTTATTTGGTCTGCTATGCTTCTCATAGTTATCTGACGATTTTGACACACAATTCAATGAATTTTTACGTTTTCATCAGTTCTGCTTGTTACTGGCCACCCTGACCTCTCTTCGTTAGTGACGCTTTCTCTCCCCTCAGAAAAACGCTTACTCCATTTGTACACTGCCATTTACTTCATGATATCATTATCCCAATAAACTTGGACTAACATGTCCCTGATTTTGCTTTCACTCTTGCCAAATTTAACAAGAAATTTAATGTTTGTTTGTTGCTCTAATTCAAACTCCAACATTCTCACGATGGTATACATAACCATGCAACAACAATAATGAATGCCACTCAGCAAGACACCATCACATGTCAACATGAACACAGGTGAGATACTGATATACAATGCTTATGAAACCTTACCAAGTTGTTTGTACAGTGCCACCAACATAAGCGCATGATGGCAAGTTCACGAACTTAATTGTCAGATCTTGTACACTCTGGTTTTATAAAATGTTATCATTGGGAGAAACTGGGTCAAGCATACACAGGGTCTATTATTTCTTACAACTGAATGTGTCTCTATAATTATCTCAGCAAAATTTTTAATTAAAAAAAGTAGGCTTAGTAAAGATGAAGCAAAATGGCATAGTTTAGCAAAGCAAATTTTCTGGTACATAATTGATGCTCAACAAATATTATTTTCATTTTCATTCCTTTTCCACCCTTTCTGCTGCTAAACTTACACATACCCCTCCCCACCACACACACATGCTTTTTTTTTTTCCTCATTCAAAATCATGGGAGCTTGTCAAATAGTCCTTCCACCAGAATACTAAAAAAGCAAAACACAGAATCCTGCACACAGCTATAGCCCCAAGGTTAACATCCTTAGATTGATTGACTTCCATTGTTTCCAGAACTCCTAGTAAATGTTAAATTGGCTTAAAGCAGTATAGACTTTGCAGATCATGTGGGCAGCAAGGTTTTTAACCTAAATAGTCCTGGAGGTCAGCAAGGAGCTCATAGCCAATGGAAGAAAAACAGCTATCCAATGAATTAAAGTTATCTCATGTAAATCCTATAAAAGAGCTAAGTAATCTTTGAGAGGATATATACAGGAGAGATTAAAAGAGTGAGCTATGGGTTCATTTGGACCTGGGATTCAGTCCTAAATCTATCTAAAATTATCATAAGTATAACCCAGTCCAAAGTAAATCTGTTTCTACATATGTAAAATGGGAATAAGCCGGGCTCGGTGGCTCAGCCTGCAATTCCGCGCCTTGGGAGGCTGAGGTGAGTGGATTGCCTAAACCTGCCGGTTCGAGAGCCGCCTGGGCAACTTGGCGAGACCTCATCTCTACAAAAAATCAAAAAATTAGCTGGGCGTGGTAGCACTTGCCTGTAGTTCCAGCTTCTTGGAAGGCTGAGGCAGAAGGATAGCCGGAGCCCAGCAGGTCGAGGCTG